>CM062292.1:274882247-275161300 GCA_031216915.1 Pictodentalium vernedei
CAGAAAACTTTTTATTATTTATTAGACTGGATGTGTTTTTCCAGTATCGCCAATTATGAGCCTCAGCTAATATGACTTCAAACTTACTTGGCTGATATGATGCCGATCTCAGCCAATATGACGCAAGCTAGAGTTGCCCCCTTTGCTGCATTACTAGGCGAAGCCATTTTGTTTACAGCAAAATCTACCTCTATTATTCATCGAAAGCAAGCAATCAGTAAAATTGGTGTAACTAGGCAAAAGGAAGCAGTTCTTGTATGGTGCGAAATTAATACCGAAAGAAGTAAGAATCCAGTGGATGAAGAGAAATGAAAGTGTCAATGACCCTGTAGCTCAACTTAAGACATGTACATGCATAGTATGTGACACAGCAATGACAAACATCTTGGTAATGACCTGATAACAAAGGTACATATAAAGTATCGTAATGGTCTGTACATAAATACTGACCGTAGCCTGTAACAAATGTATAGGTAAAGTATTGTAAAGGTGGGCGACAGTCAGATGCTAAACTAGAAATGACATTTTTGAGTCCCAGAGTGGGTCTGACTGAACCCCAAAATATTTGTTCTCATAGCACAGTGATAACAAAGGCACCCAAAAACACTTGTTCCTGTCCCAAGGTGACAACAAAGGTACCCAAGAAGTTTCATGAAGATCAGTTCATAAATACGAGCGGTATAGAAGTCGACGAAAAACTGATTGGATCTAATTTCGGTACAAAATGGCCACTGGCAGTCATCTTGAATTTTGGACCGCACCCAAAAACACTCGTTCTCGTCCCAAGGTGATAACAAAGGTACCCAAGAAGTTTCGTGAAGATCGGTTCATAAATACAGCCTCTAGCCCGAGCCGTATTGACACGTGCACTTACTGTGTATAAGTAGCACTGAATGAATCAAAATTCATCTAATTTGCATAATTTCTGCATGAGAAAAAAACCTGTATTATATATGATGTACTCCATGTTACTAAACATTCATACAAAAATTTATTCAAATCAGAACTTTCATACAGAAGTTCTGTACAAAAAACTGATTGCACTAATTTTGGTACAAAATGGCTGCTGAATTTCACCCCAAAAGTTGTTTTAATACAATGGACATGCATTTTAGTTAAAAGAGACTAGGCACATAAAGAATTTCCATTAGTCTAGGGTGGGGTTTAGAATTTGAAGTGGGGAAAAACATTGGGGGAGGGGAAGTAGGGTTAGGGTCAGTAAAGGGTAGGGGCAGGGTTTGCCACCACCGCAAAAATTTTCCCATAAATCACTTGTTTTAATATAATGGACATGCATTTTATTGTAGTCCAATAAAAATAGCCACATAAGTACCAATTGTTAGAATGTCTGGCCGTCTGTCCGTCGTGCCGTACACACGGCTTGGGCTAGAGGCCGTATTTATGAACCGATCTTTAAGAAACTTCTTGGGTACCTTTGTTATCACCGTGAGATGAGAACGAGTGTTTTGGGGTCTGGTCTGAAATTCAAGACGGCCGCAGGCGGCCATTTTGTACAAAATTAGGTGCAATTAGATTTTTGCGCAGAACTTCCATATGAAAGCTCTGATTTGAATAATTTTTTGTTTGAATGTTTAGTACCATGGGATACATCACATATAATACGAGTTTTTTTCTCGTGCGTAAATTATGCAAATTAGACTAACTTTGAGTTACTTTCAGCACTGTAAGTGCAAATGCCAATACGGCTCGAGATAGAGGCTGTATTTATGAACCTATCTTTATGAAACTTCTTGGGTACCTTTGTTATCACCGTGGGACGAGAATGAGTGTTTTGGGGTCGGTCTGAAATTCAAGATGGCCACTGGCAGCCATTTTGTACAAAATTAGATGCAATCAGATTTTTGCGCAGAACTTCCAAATGAAAGCGCTGATTTGAATAATTTTTTGTGTGAATGTTTAGTACCATGGGATACATCACATATAATACAGATTTTTTTCTCGTGCATAAATTATGCCAATTAGACTAACTTTGATCTATTTAATGTTACTTTCAGAACTGTAGCTGCAAATGCCAATATGGCTCGGGCTAGAGGCCATATTTATGAACCGATCTTCACGAAACTTCTTGGGTACCTTTGTTAACACCTTGGGATGAGAACGAGTGTTTCTGGGTGCGGTTCAAAATTCAAGATGGCTGCCAGTGGCCATTTTGTACCAAAATTAGGTCCAATCAGTTTTCTGTACACAACTTCTATACGGCTCAGGCTAGAGGCCGTATTTATGAACCGATCTTTACGAAACTTCTTGGGTACCTTTGTTATCACTGTGGGATGAGAACGAGTGTTTTTGGGTGTGGTCCAAAATTCAAGATGGCCACCAGCAGCCTTTTTGTACCAAAATTAGTGCAATCAGTTTTTTGTACAGAACTTCTGTATGAAAGTTCCAGTTTGAATAAATTTTTGTAGAAATGTTTAGTAACGAGGAATACATCACATATAATACAGGTTTTTTTCTCATGCAGAAATTATGCAAATTAGATGAACTTTGATTTATTCAGTGCTACTTATACACAGTAAGTGCACATGTCAATACGGCTCGGGCTAGAGTCTGTATTTATGAACTGACCTTCACGAAACTTCTTGGGGTACCTTTGTTATCACCTTGTGACAGGAACGAGTGTTTTTGGGTGCCTTTGTTATCACTGTGTTATGAAAACAAATATTTTGGGGTTCAGTCAGACCCACTCTGGGACTCAAAGATTTCTTTTCTAGTTTAGCATCTAACTGTCACCCCACTTTTACAATACTTTACCTATATATTTGCTACAGGCTACGGTCAGCATTTATGTACAGACCATTACAATACTTTACATGTACATTTGTTATCAGGTCATTACCTAGATGTTTGTCATTGCTGTGTCACATACTATACATGTGCATGTCTTAAAGAAGTTGAGCTACAGTGTCATTGACACTTTCATTTGTTATGGTTCAATAAATTAAGAGGTTATTACTTCATCAGTTTCATATTGGCCGAGACATCAGCCCTTGGTAACTTCACCTCAGACTTCAACCCTTGGTCTCAGACTGATGTGAAGTTATCTTGGGCCGATATCTTGCCAGATATAAAACTAACCAGGTAATGACCTCTAAATACTATCTGTAAAAATACATTTGAATGAGAAAAACAAGAGGGCTGCATCGCAAAGCGCTGCTAATGCCCCTGACCGCAAATTTTTTTTTAAGTCGAAAGAGTGAAAAAGGGCCATAATTCTGGAAAGTATGTGTGGAAGAAACGCATGCTCCATCATGATACACAGGTATCATTCCTGCACCAAATATCATTCAAATCGGAGCAGCAGTGGCTGAGATACAAGGGAAAATATTGGTACAGACAGATGGATGAATGGACGGATGGACGGACGGGAAAGGTCTCTGCTAGATACCCCTTCAACTTTTCAAGTCAGGGGCATAATAAAATTACAAAAACATGTGCATTTTAAATGTTCCAAGTCAAAAAAGGGCCATAACTTTGGGGAAAATGTGTGGATGAAACCTTCATCATTTTCCTCATGCTGCTCTATTACCATACCAATTATCATTCTAATCGGAGTAGCGGTATCTGAGCTGCAAAGTAAATCGTTCGGATGGAAAGGAATTAAAAATTTCCTAAGTCGATAAAGGGCCATAACACTGGAGAAAATGTGTGGGAGAAACTCACACTAGACAGGTATCGTTCCACCCATACTGCTCTATCACTGTACCAATTATCATTCAAAATGGAGCAGCTGTAGCTAAGCTACAAGGAAAAAACGTTCAGACAGAAGAGAATTTTGAATTTTCCATGTCAAAAAATGACATAACTCTCAAGAAAATGCGTGGAAGAAACTCATGCTACACAGGTACTGTAACCAAATGATGCTCTAGCACCACACCAAATATCCTTCAAATCAGAGTAGCAGTGACTGAGATACAAGGGAAAATGTTTTGTACAGAAGAGAATTTTGAAATTTCCAAGTCGAAAAAGGGCCATAACTCTGGAGAAAATGTGTGAAAGAAACTCACGCTACGCAAGTATCAGTACCCCATGTTACTCTATCACTGTACCAAATATAATTCAAAATGGACTAGCTGTAGCTGAGGGATGCAGGAAAATGTTCAGATGAAGGAAATTTAGATTTTCTAAGTCAAAAAGGGACCATAACTCTGAAAAAAATGCGTGGAAGAAACTCATGTTAATCAGGTATCTTTCTTCCATGATGCTCTATCACATCATGTGTCATTCAAATTGGGGTAGCAGTGGCGGAGATACAAGGGAAAATGTTGGTACGGACGAATGAATAAGTGGGCGAACGGACGGACGGATGGACAGACGGATGGAGGTCTCCACCAGATACCCCTTCGACTTTTCAAGTCAGGGCATGATAAGATAAACTTTTCAAAATCATTTCCCCTGAGAATCTGCAGTGACAATTTTAGCCCCCCCAACAGACCATCTTAATATATATACCTGGAACTTAATTTAGCACCCCTTGAAATGTTTCATGACAGTGAAGTTGCTGTTACTGATTATTACGTTTTAATGATTGCTATGTCTTGCAGTACATTTCATCTTGTGAAACATGATGTTTCTGGTTGACAGAATATCCCAAACACATCCCCTCGTCCACGTGAAGCATGCTACCCACGAATGTCACAAAAAACACTATCATCCACATGCAATATCTGGGTATAAAACAAGAAAATTTGTCAATTCTTTTATCAATAAATGTTGACATGGCAAGGAGGAAACTGTCAGAGGCACTAAGATGGAAAATTGTTGGCAAAGCTATTGGAAGGCAACTTGGCAAAAGTCACTCTGTCATCAGCAGACTTGTCCGGAAACATTAACAAACCAACGATGTTAAGGACCGACCAAGGCTTGGACAATCCCAAAAGACCTCTCCTCAGGAAGATCAGAGTCTAGCACACCTCGTTAGGCATGGACCCATTGCTTCAAGTGGGGTTTTGAAACGCCTTTGGCTTCCCAACAGGCGTTTGTGCAACAGAACTATCCGAAACCATCTCAAAGCACTGGGTATGAGGTCCAGAAGGGTCATCGAGCATCCAGCTTTGTCCGATCAGCATCACAGATGACATTTGGGAGTGGTGTATGGCACAACGAACATTGGAATCTCAGGACATGGAGGAGAGTCCATTGGTCAGACAAGAGTAGGTTCCTGATTCATGTCACAGATGGCTGCATGAGAGTGTGGAGGCACAGAAATACTGCTTATATCCCCAGGAACATCAGACCTACTGTTCCTTATGATGGAGTGGAGGATCAGTAATGATCTGGGGATGCCTCTCTCATGATTGTAAACGTGATATGGTGACTGCGCAAAAGAATTTCAATGGTCATCAGTACATCCGGGACATTCTCAATCTAATTGTTGTGCCTCATTTTGACAACCACCCATTGGCTACTCACCCTGTATTCATGGACGACAATGCAAGGCCACATCATTCCCATGCACTGAGAGCATTCCTTCAGAACAAAGCTATTACAACACTACCTTGGCCTGCAATGAGCCCCGATTTGAGTCCCTTAGAATACATCTGGGACTTTCTTGGAAACTGTGTGCACTGTACAGAATTTGGCCAATTTAGAAGCTCCATTGCAAGAGGAGTGGCAGCAGTTGCCTCTGGACCGCATCAGAAGACTCACTGGTAGCATTAGAAGGAGGGTTCAGGCTGTCATCCGGGAACATGGTGGATACACTCACTACTGATGCCAGACACTGCTATTGTGTTCAGGAGATCATAAGTTACATTTTTTTGTCAGTAATTATCGACATTGTTTCATCATGGACTGTTCCAATACAATACTTGTTGAGAGAACATTTTTTCATAAAAAACATTAGTGACAGACGTGTAATTAGGGTCATTAAAATACTGCATATTTTCATCATTGTGTTGTCTTTCACTTGTCAATAGACCATTCTTTCTGCAAACAATCACTTTTGACCATCTTAAAGATAGCATGAAAGTAATGACAGTTTCTATTAACGTCACAGGGAAAAAACAGGGGGAGCTTAATTAAGTTCCAGGTGAATTCATGTATGTAGGTGAGCTATTTTTTTCTTGACTTATTTCAACAGAAATGTAACCCTGTATTTATATTATTTTTTTAATGAAAAATCAAACACTATTTATGCTATCTGTTTCATCCCTCAAGGGTGCAGTGGCTCAGTAGGTAGAGGTGCAGGCTATAAGCCGAGAGATCCTCGGTTCGAATCCCACCTGCGGCAACCGCGTTGTGTCCTTGGGCAAGGCACTTCACCCCAATTGCCCACGGTGGCGTTGTGTACTAAGGTATACTGCACGTCGATGGTACACTTGTCTTCAACCAATGCTAACCCTGCTTGTGTGTATGGAGTTAGTATGCTGGGGAGCTGACAGTTGCTCACCGTTGCTCGGTGGTTCTCTCCGGGTACTCCGGCTTCCTCCACTCGTAAAACTGTCATGGTCATGATTAACCATTGTGCAGAAATATGTGATCTTAAACACCAATAAATATGTTTCATCCCTCAGATGTACTACTCCTCTTATTGTTGATGCCAAGGGCACAATTTACGATAAGTCATAAATCTACTAACCTTCAGAAATGCCTCATTATTGCATTAAGCTCAGGATATAAATCTTTATTATGCAAGGAAGGATATAATGAAAGAAAAGCTTAAACATCATCCCTTCTATTTCTTTCTTTTTTATAATTTTTGTTTCTTTGAACTGTCCATTAAAGATTCTCTACAGAATGACAAATTAATCAGAAAATTACTCTCAATTACTGACATTTACTAAGGAACCAGTCGCATTACATTGATAGCACTGTTTTATGACAATTCCCGAAGATGAATGTTATTTTATTGCAGATTTAACCCTTTACCTAACATGAAAAGCAGACGACACTTGCAAAAAAAAATTTTGAATAACTAATTCTTTTCATTTTTTGTCTCAAAAACATAGGTTATGAACCCTCGCTGGAATGAGCTCAATAGAATGAGCTCAACTAGCTCGTTACAACAAGGGCTCATAACCTATGTTTTTGAGGCAAAAAATGAAAAAATACTGAAAATTAATTGGCGATTTTTTAGAATAGCGCTGGCCGGTTTTGGTGTTATGTTGGGTAAAGGGTTAACTTTGCAAAATGATCTGATAGTTTAAAATCCTGATTTATAAGTACGAAAAACGATTCTCTAAGTTTTATTTTTTTCTTTCAGGAAGGAAATGCATTTATTTTTTAGTGTTTAAGGTCACTAGACTAGTTTATTCAAGAATTTACACATATGCTGCCCACTTAAATTAGAGGACTTCCACCTAGGGCATGGGCCACCAGGTTCTATTTTAGTAGTAAAACAAAAATATTGTTAACATAGTAAATAAGCACTGCTCCACTTCCTAGGGTTGCCATGGAAATTTCTGAAAAATGTTCTCACAAAATGATTGATTTTTACCAAGAAATTGATTTGGTGAGTGCATTCTAGTACTGCTTTCGTTGATCTGATGACCCCCATAATAACGAAATTAAATTGATCCAGTAGAGAACATGAGTTTAAGGAAATGCAGTAGAATCCACTTATAATTGGATATCTCTAAAATACCCAAAACATAGCCATTTACCATATCTTCAGTATAAAGTTGACTTGTTAATTGCATATAAGTTAAGAGCAAACTCCTGTTAATTGAATAAAAACATTGTAACATGTCGAGAAATTACCCTGACTGTCAATGAATGACCCTTATATTTTGCCCGATTTGGTCTCAGTACATCCAATGCAAGTATTTAATCTATGATATAATGTTTGACAGCGCTCCAAGAGTTCTGACAAACAATATACTAGAGTGATGTCACGCCTGCAGCCCGACTGTCACAACAATGGCAATGCTTAGATGCAAAATAGTCAGAGCCATTTTTTGTTAACTGTTTACCTAACAAATCTGCCATATCTGCACTCATGATATACAAAATTTGCTATTCAAATTTTATTTTTTCACTTCTCTACTTCAAAACATACCTCATGACCTATTAATGGAACAAACTTGATGAGCTTGTTCCAAAAAGGACTAATAAGCCATGGTTAGAAGTAAAAAAATGAAAAAATCTGATGTTTCAGAAAAATAATCTGAACTGTTGGCTTCAACTTGTGTTAGGTGAAGGATTAAAGATGCAGTACATAAAGCAATGTTGGTCTATAGGAGTCAATTATCTTTTTTGCATGTAATAACTCCCAATCCTTCAAAATGCATTTTGGGAATAATTGCCTAAGTGACACGTGTGTGTGTGTTTTTCAAATGACACAATCATGTTTTAGAGGAATTTTTTATATTGGTTTCTCATCCCCTGCCGGGATTCGAACCCTCGGCAACACCGCCTGGCAATCAGGAGTCCAGCGCCTAAACCACTAGACCATTGCACACCATCAAAAACGATGGCTGGAATCTAGGTTTTTAGATGAAGTCCTCATGATTACTTGGTTCATCTTCCTTCCGGCAGCAGCATGAAAGTGTGGAGCGCGCTGGCTACAGTACGACGAAAGTGCTGTGGATGGCCTCAGACGAAGACTGGCACGGGTTTGTGTGTGTTTTTCAAATGACACAATCATGTTTTAGAGGAATTTTTTATATTGGTTTCTCATCCCCCGCCGGGATTCGAACCCTTGGCAACACCACCTGGCAATCTGGAGTCCAGTGCCTAAACCACTAGACCATTGCACACCGTCAAAAACGATGGCTGGAATCTAGGTTTTTAGATGAAGTCCTCATGATTACTTGGTTCATCTTCCTTTCGGCAGCAGCATGAAAGTGTGGAACGCGCTGGCTACAGTACGACGAAAGTGCTGTGGATGGCCTCAGACGAAGACTGGCACGGGCTTGTGTGTGTTTTTCAAATGACACAATCATGTTTTAGAGGAATTTTTTATATTGGTTTCTCATCCCCCGCCGGGATTCGAACCCTCGGCAACACCACCTGGCAATCAGGAGTCCAGCGCCTAAACCACTAGACCATTTCACACCGTCAAAAACGATGGCTGGAATCTAGCTTTTTAGATGAAGTCCTCATGATTACTTGGTTCATCTTCCTTTCGGCAGCAGCATGAAAGTGTGGAACGCACTGGCTACAGTACGACGAAAGTGCTGTGGATGGCCTCAGACGAAGACTGGCACGGGCTTGTGTGTGTTTTTCAAATGACACAATCATGTTTTAGAGGAATTTTTTATATTGGTTTCATATCAACTTTGGTTGAAGTCAAATAATCCAAACTGGAGTTATCAGCCGGAAACCAATTGTTTACAGACAGATGGATGGACCGACAGATGGACGGACGAAAGTCATGACTATAGCCCTGACTATAAACACTCAGGCTAAAAATGCATTTTGTACCAAAGAAAAAATATTGCATGAATGGCCTTGGGTGAGGAGGAGGTGAGGTGGGGTTGGAGAGTGGGGGATGGGAGAGAGTGCGGGTGTGTTAGGGGAGTCCATTTTTTTTCCACATGTGGTCAGTCTAAATCCTTCAGAATGCATTTTGAGCAGAGAAAAAAAAAATACCTAATTGGCACCATGGGGGTGGGGGTGGGGGGGCTTGGGTGTTTGTCTGGGTTTTTAACAACAAACTTTAACCAAAACTGTAAAAAAGCATTTTTGATGAAAGAAAAAAAAAGTCCCCCCCCCCCCCCCCCCCCCCCCCCCCCCCCCTGTAAAGCATGAAAAGGGTTAAATTAATGCCAATAATTATTTGAAACCACTGTGTACAGCTTCAGTAAAAAAAAAAAAAAAAAATCCCTAATTGCCCCCAGAGGGGGGAGGGGGGTTTACGTGAGTTTAAAAAGGAAAGGAAAAAAAATGCCCATTTGGTGGGGGGGAGGGGGGGAGGGGGGGGGAGAGATGGTGTTTGTCTGGATTTTTAACCACAAACTTTAACCAAAACTGTAAAAAAGCATTTTTTGACAAAAATGGAATCATTAAGTTGTACTGACCCTGCAAGAATTAGAGTAAGAAAGTTTGTGGCAAAGTCTAATTTCAAATACAAGGAAAGCCATGTTTAAAAGAGGTTAAAATCATGCCAATTTTAATGAAAATCACTGTAGAAATGTTCATTAGATAGTGGACATTGTCCCAAACAAGAAACAGTGACATTCAACTAAACTGTTTGAAGAATTAAAGGTGTAATTTTAACACCCCCCCCCCCCCCCCCAAAAAAAAAAACACTTTAACCAAAAACTTTAACCTGGAAGTTGTAAGTTAAATTGCCATACAAAAAGGGTTAAATATTTCCCAAAATAACATGAAACATAAAAAAAAATAAAAACAAAATGAGAATGATACAATCAATAGTGATATCAATTTAAAAAAAAAAAGGTTGACTAAAAAACTTTAACCACAAACTTTAACCAGAACTCCAAATGTGAACAGACAGACAGGAGAAAGTCATGACTAAAGAGGAAAAAAAAAAAAACACTTGAACCTTCAGTAAAAAACTCTTTCCACAAATTTTAACCAAAACTCTAAATGTTAACAGATGGACAGACAGACAGATGGACGGACGGACGGACAAAAGTCATGACTATAGCTCTCACTGTAAACAGTCGGGCTAATAATAGAATAAACCTGTTAACTGAATAGTCTGATAATTGAATAGCCCTCACAATGGCTATTCAATTCATTGGGTTTGCTCTGCATTGTTTCACACATTTTCTCTTAGTGTTCTTTAAAACAACACAAAACAGAGTATATGGCTCTTTGGCAAAGCAAAACTTACCACTAGACTCATCTAAATATCTGAAAAGCATTTCTTCCCTTGAAATTATGTTCAATGATCAGCTGAATACTATTTCTAAGAACCAGTGATATAAATTATAATGAGGAAAAATCGTGACATCAACGCCGTAGCTGCGACGGGTGGTGCAATCTCACAAAATTCTAAGTTCATCAAGGGCCATAACTCCAAGAAAAATATTTGGAACAACACATGCATTGAACAGTGGCTAGACATCAATAAGATACACTTACATGCCAAATATGAAGTCATTCCATCAAGTATTTCAAAAGTTATTGAGTTTTGAAACTCGTTGGTCACAGACAGACCGACAGACCGACCGACCGACCAACAGACTGACCGACCGGCCGACAAACAGACAAACAGACAGACGACAGACCGACATTGCCACTTATAGAACTACTAGTCGCAGCTAAAAACCATTGATCTCTACCAGACCGGATTCCTAGAATGTCATCAAAAAATGTCGCAACTCAATTTGCCTTTCTCAAGATGGTAACAATTCAATCTAAGCATGAAACTCCACCCACTGGGATCGTTCAATGACATGAAAGCAGTTCAGCATAACAGCTTTCACAGGGAGCGCGGTGGCTCAGCAGGTGGAAGTGCAGGCTGCAAGCCGAGAGGTCCTCGGTTCGAATCCTACCTGCGGTCACCGCGTTGTGTCCTTGGGCAAGACACTTCATCTCCATTACCCACGTGGGGGCACGATGACGCCGTGTACTAAGGCGTACTGCACGTCGATGGTACGCATGTCTTCAACCAATCTAACCCTGCCTGTGCTGCAGTGCGGAGCTACGATGTTGGGGAGCTGGCAGCTGCTCGTCGTTGCTCGGTGGTTCTCTCCGGGTACTCCGGCTTCCTCCACCCGTAAAACTGTTACGGTCATGATTAGCCATTGTGCATAAATATGTGACCTTAAACATCAATAAATAAATAAATAACAGCTTTCACATCATCAAAATTCATGTTATTTACTAGCACAAAAACTAGCAATGTGGTATCAGCTTCCAATATCAGGTTTGTCTTTTTGTCAATGATAAATAAAATATGCTATAAATATTCAATTTGCATTATCATGAAGAATGTGTACTTCATAAATATATTATTTTTTTGGAGACATTAAGCTATATAAAAGGCCTCCCGGCCACATGTCCCCAGAAAAAAGTGTGCAATTCGAGAAAGGGACATAACTGTGGCAAAAAATGGCGGACCAAAACCAGATTTGAACTGACCTGTATGTTATGTTGATACACCTACATATCAAATTTTATTTGTATCGGTCAACAACAACTAAAGTTATCATCAGGAAACAAAAAAAAAAGAATTTTATAAGTCAAAAAAAGGGAATAACTCTGGAAAATATTGTCAGACCACACCCCTATTGGAACTTGACCTGTATTTTATGTTGATACACCTGCATACCAATTTTCATTTGATTTGGCCAAATATGATTGAAGTTATCAGAAAACCCCCAAAAATGAATTTTTGAAGTAAAAAAAGGGGCATAACTCATGTAAAAAATTTCAAACTGCACCTTGGTTCGAACCTGACCTGTATTTTATGTTGATACACCTACATACCACATTTCATTTGATTTGGCCAACTGTAACAGAAGTTATCATCGGGAAACTAAAAAAAATGAATTTTTGAAGTTGAAAAAGGGGCATAACTCTGGCAAAAATTGTCGGACCACACCCCGATTCGAACTTGACCTGTATTTTATGTTGATAAACCTATATATCAAATTTCATTTGATTTAGCCAACTATAACTAAAGTTATCATTAGGAAACCAAAGTGGGACGGATCCTCGCAAGGACGGACACCGGCTATTTTAACCCTTTACCCAGGCTTGGCAATTTCAGGAGAGCGATTTTTTAGCTCTCCTTACTGCCCTCCTGGAAGAATTAAGGAGAGCGAAAAAATGCCCTCCTAAATATTTTGGTCTGGGATGATTGACATTACATGTATTATGCTCACATTAAATTTTTGTTGTAAAGCAAAAATGTAATTTAACTTCGAAGTCACATAACATCACGTAATTTCATTTTGAAAGTGGTTTAGTGGTAAAAGGTAATGGCTGCAACCATACCCAAACACAGTTGCAATCATTTGAAGCAAAATGGGTCACAGCAATATTTTTTTTTCTGTCAGTTTCAACTTCAATATCTGACATCACAGTTTGAGGGGTAATTATTCAAGGAATATTGACACTATAATATACTACCATTACTACTGTCCTGTCACCTGAAGCACTTGCACCAGGATTCAAGCAGACCTGTTGTCCAAGAAAGTCATACGCCTACCACTACCACCTTCAACCCCCAGGGGGTTGAAGGTGGTAGTGGTAGGCGTATGACTTTCTTGGACAACAGGTCTGGGTACACACACAGGTCTTGTCAAGTGTGTGTTCGGTTGTTGAGTGAGACATCAAGATGTCTAAGAGATTTCGCTTTACCTTAGTAAAGTTAATAAAATCACTGATGTAGTCTGTTGGTTTCAGTTTCAATGAGTTAGTTCAACTGGATACTTAAAATGCTGTGTAAAGCTAATTGCTCTCCTAAGCTGATTGAGGAGAGCGATTTTTTGCCCTCCTGCATTTTTCAGAATGCCAGGCCTGTTTACCCAACGCAGACAGTATCGAAATTTATTATTTTAAATATCATTTTTTCAAAATGTTTCAAAAAATTTCAACAAAACCATATCATGTGACCCCTCGTTGGAACGAGCTCGACGAGCTCGTTCCAACGAGGGGTCACATGATATAGTTTTGTTGAAATTTTAAAAAAAATAATTGTTTTTCAACTGCTGAATTTGCAGTTTACGCAGGCGGATGTGGGCAATTCGTTGGGTAAAGGGTTAATAGTTCCCCACCCCAAAAAAATTTTTTTCAGGGGACAATTAGTTAGAAAATAATCAGTGACTGTGAGGCATCAGAAAATTTAACACTATCAGGCACTTTGCTGAGCACTGTTTATTTACTGCAACAATTGCTTGCCTCCCTTAAGATGGATGGAGGTGGCAAAATTTCAACATGTGACCAATGAGTGTTCCAGCAAACCAGTTGAATGTATAAAAATGAGTGGGCACAACATTTTTTCACAAAAATCCAAGAAAGTGATCACAACCTTCACCTCTGAGATTATGCAACACTGCTAACCTTCATAAATGATTAAAATTTAAAAGTTATGCTGACAAAATACAGCACATATGCCAGAATACTTTTCCATGAAAAACATTTTTTGACTCTTCCCTTCAAAGTCATTGCCTGACAAATCTATTGTAAAGAATAATACACAGTCCTGTAACTCACTGTTTATATGAATCAAATACAGTTACCTTTATTCAAATATTATGGGAGTAATTAAAGTTTTCGGTACAAAATCTGAGGACTCAAATTTTCTCTGATCTGGTTCCTGCTAATTCCAGTTGTTGAGGGGTGAAAAATTAGATTTTTACTTCAAAAATAGGACATTTTTGATTTTCTAATCAATAAACAAGTATTTACTGCATACTCTTTGTTTGAATCCAAAAGAATCCCATCTCCGAAGCATTAGGTTTTGCATGCGACAGGTGTACAGGAAAGTTATGGGGACATTTGACCCTTTGCAACCCCATTATGGGTGTGAATCTGTAATGCCAAGTAAGCGGGAAGTCACTGGCAGTTAAGCAGATTTTTATATTTTTTGCATCCGCTGCCAATCGCAACAAAAGTTTTATGCAGTGATCACAACCTGTGCTAAAAGCACACTATCCCAAGAATCCATCAGACCTACTGACAGCAAAGGATGGAAAAGTGTACTTTTGAGGATAGGAGCGTTTTAGAAATAATCAAATGAAGATGACCCCTTTGCTGCTAAGACCTACTACGGCATCGAAGAGTATTTTCTCTTTTTTGTCAAGAGGTGGCCTATTCACAATTCCACAACAGTAATTCAAGAAGAGTGAGATAACCCAGAATAATGCTGGTTTGGGAACAGCCCAGACGCCATCCTATCTCCAGTCTATGAACAATATATAGCCCCCATAGAAAAATGCAATCAACAGGCTTTCTGTATCAGGGATGAACTCCTGGAACTATGAAAAACAACATTGAATTTACTAAATGTAAGCAGTTCTTTCTGGTCAAGTGTCATCTGCCTCTTGAGACATGCAAAGCTGGAGAAGAAAAAGACAGAACAGCATTTGCATTCGAGCTGTCATTTTTTTCTGCACGAGATCGATTTTGGCGGAGAGATAATATTGAACTCAATATTGAGTTCAATATTATCCCTCCGCCAAAATTGATCGAGTGCGGTAAAAAATGACAGCTCGAACGCATATACTGTTCTGTAATTATTATTACAGTTTACTAAAAAATTCTTAATCAATTTTGGCAGAGGAACAATATTGAACTTGAAGCCTTTGGCTTCTTGTTCAATATTATCTCTCTGCCAAAATCGATCGGATGTGGCAAGAAATGACAGTTCGAACAAGTATGCTGTTCTGTATTTATTGCATGCCTACAGTTTACTAAAAAAAAATTATTAAAAACACAAATTATTGCCAAAATAACCCAAACGTAAAAAAAAGAAATAGTTAAATAGTCTAAAATGCTTGCTATCATAGCAAGCCCAAATATTAACCTATGGATCCGATTTGAACAAACTTGAATCTGACCCCCCTAGAGATGTTGTATACCAAATATGAAAGCATTCCGACTGGTGGATCTGAAGAAGCAAATTTTTAAAGAAATTTCTTCATATTGCACTAAGTAAGAATTTGGGCTACCATAGCGAGCCCAAATATATACCTAGGGATCTGATTTGAACAAACTTGAATCTGACCCCCCAAGAGATGTTGCATACCAAATATGAAAACATTCTGACTGGTGGATCTGAAGAAGATTTTTTTTAAATTACCCCCATATTGAAATATTGAACAAAGTTAAAATTTGGGCTTAGGAAGCTCAAATATTAACCTAGGGACTTGGTTTGAACAATCTTGAATCTGACCCTCATAACAATGATGTTATACCAAACATTAAAAGATTCTGACTGGTGGTTCTGAAGAAGAAGATTTTTAAAGAATATTCCCCATATTACCCTATGTTAAAAATTTGGGCTCCTGTAGTGAGCCCAAATATGAACCAATGAGTTTTATTTCAACAAACTTGTATCTGGCCCCCCAATGAATACTGTATACCAAATATCAAAAGATTCTGATGATTAGTTCTAGAGAAAAGATTTTTTTAAATTTGTGCAAATATGCTGACTCAGCATTTTTTCGATGCCCATTACAGAACACCCTAACATAACCGATGGCAATTTTTTGTTACCAATCAATTCTACTGGTCCTAAGGATACTTCATACCAAATAACAGCTCTCTGTTCTGTGTGGTTTGGAAAATATGGACGTTTGAAAATATTTATATTTTTGCATGGGACAAGTACTAATGACCCAATAATACCACATACCAAATTTGTTTCATACCTGACCATCGGTTCAGAAAATAGAAATTTTGGGCGGGGCCAAAAAATCTTACCCCTCCCATTACAAAGCCAATATTGCTTCAAGAACTTCGTTTGAACAAACTTGATTCTAAAGGAAGCTCCATAGCAAATATCAAGTCATTGTACACACTGGTTCTTGAGAAGAAGATTTTTAAAATATTTTGGAGCATTTTCCCCACTCCCTCCCTATGGGGTTGGGCATGTTGAGTTGAACAAAAATGCAATGCCCCTTTGAGACCATCACTCACACAAACTTTCACTTGAATTGGCCCAGTGGCTTTGGAGGAGAAGACCAAAACATGGGGTTGACGGATGATGGACGACAGATGGACGACGGACAGACGGTAGATGACGGACGCCAGATGGAGAGCGATGAGATTAGCTCAGCTTGACATCAAGAGGAGCTAAAAAAATTATTGTTCGCTTCAGTTTTTGCAGAAAAAGCGTGTATTTTATGTATCAAATTACATGTACATGCATGCAGTTGGTCCATGGTTCTATACATGAACAAGGTAGTTTAGCAAGACTGTGTCAAGGTCGGACTAGTCATATGTGTCATCATGACTTCACAAGTCTATGACTCGCTCAGGCATGTTTCATACACGTTCATGTGTATGTAGCCATTTGGACTCTAAGTCCAGTTTCATACATCAACACATGCTATAACGTATATTCTCTTGAGTCCTTCAGTCCTTTACAGAGAATCTGTGAAATTCCTTCAATCCACATAACTGGACAGTGGGATCCATGCACATGAGTGTCCACGAGCATACATGCATAAGTAACCAATCAAGACCTTCAGCTCATTCACATGTTTTATACAGATGCATGTATGAGGGAAGGGCTGGATGTGCACCCCCAAGTTCAAGTGCACTGGAGCCCTTTGGGAGCACTGCGGCTCAGTAGTTATGGCATTCAACTTCAAACCGAGAGATCCAATGTTCGATCCCCACCAGGAGTAACTGCGTTGTGACCTTGGGCAAGGCACTTAATCCCAATTTCCCACATGGGGACACAGTGGCACTGTGTACTAAGGTGTACTGTACGTCAATGGTGCACCTGTGTTCAACCAATGCTAACCCTGCTTCTGTGGAGTTAGTATTCTGCGAAGTCTGGCAGTTGCTTGGTGGTTTTCTCAGGGTACTCCAGCTTCCTCATCCTGTAAAACTGTCCAACAGGAGGTTACCCTGGCTGTCGAAAGTGTCATTAAACTCCAATAAATAAATAAATAAATAAATACTGGAGCCCTTCTTATTTTGGGCCAAAGTTGAACTATTCTTATACTACTAAACAACTTGTCATTAATTTGCCTTTGGATTTGGAGACTTCTATAGGCAAGCAATTTAAATTTAATGTACAACTGGTGTCCTGAACTTGGTGGTCATAATGCCTCAGAAAACCAATGGTTTTCTGATTGGTTTTCTGAGGCTTTATGACTACACGGTTCATAGCACAAGTTCTAAAGTCACTGGGAAAGGTCTCATTAACAGCCCCTGTAGATACCCAATGCTCCCAAGGAACTGAATTGAACAACTTGAAAAACATGCTCACAATGATGTCATATATCAAATATGAAGGGGATTGAAGGCATTTGGGGCAGTGGTTTGAAAAGCTTGTCCCCCTCCTAGAACTATGGTAAATATTGCCCCTTAAAACTTCTCTTCAACAAACTTCAGTCTATACCTCAAAAGAGAGATGTAAATCCATTATCAATTAATTCTATCCATCAGTTTATGAGAAGAATTTTAAAAGATTTTTGGGTAAGTCCCCCTCTGCCACCCCCACTGATGGTGAGCTACAGCTTCATCTGAACAAAATTAAAATCTGCTGTTCTAACAATCAGATCCCTGATATAAGTGTAGTGATTTAGGAGAAGAAATCACAAATGCAATGCTCACAAATGATGCAAGATGCCAAACAACAGAACCAGATGACAGAACAGATGAAGAGTGGTGAACTAAAAAAAGATAGCATTCCCTTTGTCAATCACACAAATTTCCACTAATGATAACTTTCTGACAAAATTTAAGTATATTCCAAGTACAATGTCAAGAAAAAAGTGCTTTTCAGGGGTTTCAATACCTTAAAAACTGAAATGCAAAATTCCTGTACTTTAACTGATACACTTAACGGGCTACAATATTTTTGATCATCAAACAGTGTCAGCATGACTTTTGTATTAGTACTCTCCCATAAATTATACCAAGTCAAATCCATACAGATTAAGTAATTTCACAACTGAGATAATATGATGCACATCCACAGAATATGTAGCCATTAAGTAGTGGTACCTTCACTTCAAAATAAAACCCAAATATGGGTTTCCAGCACTCCAGCAATTAAAGGTCTTCAAACCTGGAAGGATATTTTTTGTTAGTATGTAGTGAGTCTTAATCCTTTACCTAAAGTAACGGCAAAACCAGACAGTGCTATTCTAAAAAATCACCAGTCAATTTTCATTATTTTGTCTCAAAAACATAGGTTATGACCCCTCAATGGAACGAGCTCATCGAGCTCGTTCCAATGAGGGGTCATAACCTATGTTTTTGAGACAAAAAATGAAAAAAATTAGTTATTCAAAAATTTTATTTGAAAGTGTTGTCTGCTTTTCATGTAAGGTAAAGGGTTAAAAAACACACATGGACAGAGTGGTTTGGTAAGGGCAGTGGCATGGGTGTGGATGCTATATTTCTTAATATAGAATAACTTACAATCTGTCTTTATTTTCAGCATTTTACAAGTATAGTGTCCATCCCAACTATATTTTGCGAGATGACTTAGATGACTGCCACTAAGCTATATTCCTGTGAATAGCAAACTTTGAGATTTAAAATTAAATTGACTTTCAAAGCTTCATAGAGTCATGGCATTAACACTTCTGCACACAGATGTCAGAATACTGAAATTTATTTAGCAAATTTTTCAAACACTGCATCCTGGAATTTAAACAAATTCAATTTTGCTTGAAAGAGTTCAGCAAGCTCTGTCAAACAATACTGAATTGGTTGAATTCCTAATTGCATTATGGGGAAAATGTGTTGCTTGAAATTTTGATATTCTGACACCAGTGACACCATTGTATGGAGTGGGGGGGACAAATTGAGGTAACCTTTTTGGGGGTTGCCTTAATTTCTAATTTGTACAGGTAAGTTGGTTTGATTATGGGCCACTGAATGGATGGCTTCCACCTATTTCGGCATAATTTCTCCATCTAACATTACAGATTATACTTGAAAAAAAACTTTCTGAATAACACTAAAATTTGATCTTTGAGCCCAAAACAGCTTATGATTCCACATTAGAAACTGGGTAATATCCGGGCCTATACTATTTACAAAAATCACCAAATTTTTACTGTTTTTTCACAGCTCATGCCCCTTAAAAAGTGCTTATCCTTTGGAAGGTTCATGAGCTGAGTTGTGGGGACAAAAGTGTCATCTGCAAGTCATGTTAGGTAAAGAGTTCAAAAACTGATGGAGACCATTCAATGAGAGTGGTGGCCAAGTGGATAAGAGTGCTGGTCTCTCATGCCGAGTTCTCAGGATCGATCCTCGGCAGGGGGAAGTTCTCGAGGAGTCCAAACACTCTCTGTCAGCATCAATTGTGGGGTTGATGCTGTCATGGTATACAGTCCTATCAGGTGGGGACGTGCGGAGAGAGACTTAAAACATCCACTGGGTGTCCATGTTAAAAATCATCCTGTGTGTACAGAACTGCAACAGACCTTGCATGCAGATTTTGAAAATGAGTAATACATCATGAAATAATACTTCAATAGTTGCATTAGTGTCCATTAATATAAATGGAATCTCAGCCTTTATTGAGACACAGTCAGCAAGAGATCACTATAATCAAACTGTGCCGTTTACAATCTTAACAGACTTGTCATCAAGCATTGCGTGCAATCAACTTTGGATACCAAAACTGAGGAGGCCTTTTTTCACTTTA
The DNA here is from genome assembly GCA_031216915.1 of Pictodentalium vernedei. Lineage (NCBI taxonomy): Eukaryota > Metazoa > Mollusca > Scaphopoda > Dentaliida > Dentaliidae > Pictodentalium > Pictodentalium vernedei. Next base: position 274,902,469 of record CM062292.1, read on the forward strand.
AGAGAAATCCTACCATAACGCATTAGCCAAATGACAAGTTCAAGTCATTAATTGATATATCTTCTATGACATTCAGGTTACATCGCGTAACCTCAACCACAAATGTGTTACTGAGTACATGAATTCTTAAGAGAATATTGCATCTGTCAGTTAGGATAATTTGTACTCTCAATTCCAAAATCATGACACCCTTTTGTATTACACTGGAGCCCACTTAATTGGAAATCTCTTAACTGAATAACCCTGTTAACTGAATATAATTTCCCAACACAAAACCATTTACCATTCCTCCACGACAAATTTGACCTGTTAATTGAATATAGGTTATAGAGTAAATTCTGGTTAATTGAATACAAAATCTTGTAACCTGTCAAGAAATTACCTTGAAAGAAATAAGAAATTATAAAATAACAAATTTTAAACATTGTAAGTAAAGGGTTAAAGGTTCCATATTTTATTTCAGTTATGTTATTTTCTACTTTACCCATTCTTAACTAATTTTGGGGATTTGGGAGTGAAGAACCAATGGACTCATGTTCAAGTAAAAAGTGATCGAGTTAAAACGTTTTTTTCCAGGTGAACTAGAATTCATTGGTTGTTCATAAATGTTATTGTTTAAGTTTTTATAAACAACACAAATTACATATTATTAAATTTCTATGAAGTTGAACAGTGAAACAAAAAATAAAACTAAAAAATTATTGTAATAGAAGTTACAGAACTGTCAGATAAATAGCAAATTCAGCCTTAGAAACCACAACCATGGTTATCATCAGAATCCTCAACACAACTTACACAATTGAAAACTTTAGAAAAATTCTAAATCTAACAAAAAATAAGAAATGTTACCTCCACAATGAATTAAGGACATTAAAACAGAAGCTACTACATATACAGTACATGTAGTAAGTTTTATAAGAAAACAGTGGTATGAAATAATGATCAGTCTCTGTAATCTCTATCAAATAAATTGTTTTTATACTATTAAATGATGAAGATACTTATGCATTTTACTACACTTCGACAGTTTACATTCTGTGGCTTTGCAGTTGTGTCTAGGCAAGTCTTGGCTGCCTACATAGGCAGCCAAGACTTGCCTAGAAACAACTGACAAGGTTCTTGGAATGTAACTTGCAAATGTATCTAAAAACTGCCTGTTGAGGTACCTGTTTTGTTGCAGTAAGTGATGAAAGTGAAAAAAAAGGCTAAGAAAGTTAAGAAAGAATTAAATTTTTATTTGAATGTGAACTGAGATTGGGAGATTTTTAGTTTGAATTGTGAAAAATCATGCCAAAATGCCATTGGGAATGGGTCACATATTCGGCCCCTGTAGACACCCAAAAGAATCCCAATGTTTCCCTACCCACACAACCTAGTAAGAGAGCAGGGTGGTTCATTGGTTACACGTGCATGCAATGCCTGTTCTTCTGTAGGACTGCATGATGAGAAACACACTTTTCGTTAACTTTGAGAATCTTCTTTACACAACTGCCTTTCGGAAATCAATGTTGTGATAAAACAGCTCAGAATAATATTCATAGAATTCTTCCAAGTAAGCAGGTTAGTGAAGGATGGATGTCTGCATTTGACAGGTTTCATCAGAATTTTATCAGAGGTTTGAATTGTGATTGCTTGCTTTGGTCCTTTTTTAAACAATTCTGATTAAAGGATTTTAAGACTGTCAATTACAAAGAATTAAAGGGTTTACACAAGTGACAAGCAGTAAAGACATTAAAGCTTCAGCAATTCAGATTACATCACATGCTATTCCAGTGCAAAATACGAAATTCCAAAACACTGCCAGTTTCATAAATAAGATAAACAGTTTGTTAGTTTGTTTGTTTTATTGGGACTCTTAACTCGCCGAGTATTGTCAAGATATTTTTCATCAAATCTAGTCATGGCTGCTTTGAAGCAGCCATGACTAGATTTGAAAAAAAATTCAATTAAATTTAACTCAACCGAACAGTGGTGAAAAAATCCCATACCATTAATGGTTGGGGGGGGGGGGGGGGGGGGGGGGGGGGTAAGGCTCGAAATAAGTGGTGGGACAATGACAATGACCGACACCAAACATGCTTTGACTGGCACACTTTAAAATCCATAGGACATTTTGACAGATGCAAAATCCTGCTCAATTTTAATGAAAGTGTCAATGACACTGTAGCTTAACATGTCTCGAAATAAGTGGTGGGACAATGACAATGACCGACACCAAACATGCTTTGACTGGCACACTTTAAAATCCATAGGACATTTTGACAGATGCAAAATCCTGCTCAATTTTAATGAAAGTGTCAATGACACTGTAGCTTAACATGTCTGTGTGTTATGTTTGATGAAAAGGATAATGTTCAATGTTTATGAAAGGATTATGAAATAAGACAAGAATTGTGATAATTGGGAATATGTTAATTTCTGTTCTCTGTATGCTAAGTTTTCAATAATATCGAAATAAGTGGAGGGACAATAACAATGACAGACACCAAACATGCTTTGACTGACACACTTTAAAATCCATAGGACATTTTGACAGATGCAAAATCCTGCTCAATTTTAATGAAAGTGTCAATGACACTGTAGCTTAACTTGTCTGTGTGTTATGTTTGATGAAAAGGATAATGTTCAATGTTTATGAAAGGATTATGAAATAAGACAAGAATTGTGATAATTGGGAATATGTTAATTTCTGTTCTCTGTATACTATGTTTTCAATAAAAATAATATGAGGTGTAGACTGTACTAAAGAAATGAGGGGTGGGTTAATGTGGCCCTCACAGTTAATGTATGTGGCCCTCACAGTTAATGTATATCAACGAAAGTTACCAATTTAGAGAGAAATTATTCCAAAGCGAGTCATCCTATCAAGTTACAATGAAATCCCTTCATAAATACAGCCTGCAGACTGTGCTAAAGGTTTTGGGGCTTCAGGCCTGTGTAGCCATCACGGTTGACCGATCGCAACCAAAAGGGGACTTCCTCATCTAGACATTATACTGAGTCATCCTACCAAGTTACAATGAAATCCCTTCATAAATATGATCTGTAGTCTGTGCTAAAGCTTTTCTGGTTTTGGGCTCGGGCAGCTGTCATGGTTGAATGATCGTGACCAAAGGGGACGTTCTCATCTAGGCATTATCTGGAGTCATCTTACCAAATTACAATGAAACCCCTTCATAAATATGACGTGTAGAATGTTCTAAAGGTTTTTGGGCTTCGGGCCCCTGTGGCCATCACACTTGACCAATCATGACCAAAAGGGGACATTATCATCTAGACATTATATGGAATCAACCTACCAAGTTATAATGAAATCCCTTCATAAATATGACCTATAGACTGTGCTAAAGGTTTTTGGGCATGGGCAGCCATCATGGTTGACCGATCGCGACCAAAAGGGGACGATCTAATCTAGACATCATACAGACTCATCCTACCAAGTTACAATGAAATCCCTCCATATTAAATATGACCTGCAGACTGTGCTAAACGTTTTTGGGTTTCGGGCTTGGGCAGCCGTCACGGTTGACAGATCATGACCAAAAGGGGACATTCTCATCTAGATATTATACAGAGGCATCCTACCAAGTTACAATGAAATCCCTTCATAAAAACAACCTGTAGAATGTGCTAAAGGTTTTGGGGTTTTGGGCTCGGGCAGCCATCCCGATTGACCGATTGCGACAAAAAGGGGAGGTTCTCATCTAGAAATTACCCCAAACTTGCATATGAAATTTCGTGACAATCGGATAAGAACTACGGGGTGTAGCCTGTGCTAAAGGAAAATGGTGAACAGACTCACAGACTTCTGCACGCGTGATGGCAATAGCTTTTCTCGACTTTGTCAAGTTAAGCTAAAAACAGAGTTTAAAAAACACCTGTAATTCAGTATAAACTTAAATTCCATTGCGAATTAACAAGTCATTTCCTCATTTCGTAGTCACCATATGTCAATTTACAATGAGTAAAGCAATATGTTGAAAATGACCTGCACCAAATTAAAATGACCTGCACCAACTACTTGGGGCAGGACATTTAGACCTGCACTGGAAAAAAAATTATTTCGAGCCTTGGAGGGGGTTTGATAAAAAGTATCCAAATTATACTCATTTCAGTGGCTAGAGAAATCCTGTCCTGGGCAGGAATATCCGCCAGCAGCATGTAAGGAGTTCAACAGCAAGTGTCATATCGTGTCTGAAAGATAAGATTTGTAAAATGTTTTACATTTTCAACTGATTTAGAGTCATGATCTTTTAATTTTCTAGGATGACCAAAAGAGTTTGTGTTGTTGTTGGGGTTTTTTGGGCTGATGAAATGCTGTTACACAGGGGTATAGCCAAGCTAAGTGAAGGGGGGGGGGGGGGGGGGGGGCAAAATATTTTTCTGCTGCCATATTTTCTCTTCCAAGGTTATTTCACCTCATGCCAGGTTAAGAGTGTGTATCCCTTACAGGTGAAGTGAGAGGATTATTTATTTATTTTATTTATTTATTTATTTATTTATTTATTTATTTATTTATTTTATTTTATTTATTTATTTATTGGGATTTAACAACACTTTCGACAGTCAGAGTCACCTCGTGTCAGATAGTCTTACAGATGGAGGAAGCCGGAGAACCCGGAGAGAATTACCGAGCAATGGCAAGCAACTGTCAGGTTCTCCAACATACTAACACCACACAAGCAGGGTTCGCATTGGTTGAACACAAGTGCACCATCGACGTGCAGTACGCTTTAGTACACAACGCCTCCTTGCCCCCATGTAGCAATGGGGGTGAAGGGTCTTGTCCAAGGCCACAACGCGGTTGCAGCCTGCACCTCTGCCTACTGAGCCACTGCACCACCTTGGCAGAGGATCTTCAACTTCAAACATAAATAACTTTTTATATCATCTGGACAACCCAGAGTGCTTTTTGAAGCCTTAAGTACCCAGAAAATAAAGGAATAACAAGAGCAAAATGACCCAAGAAATATCAAAGTGCATGAATAGTTTTAGAGATTTCATGTACAAGAATGTATAAAAAGTTGCCAATTTTCAGGAAAAAGGGAGGGGAGAGAGGACAAGTCCTGCAATCCCCCACCTCCTTCACCTGTGGTTACGCCATTGGTTATATGACTTCATGATGAGCACAATGGGCCAAACAAAATTAAATAACAGATTCTCAGGCAATTTTTTTTAAAATGAATGAGGGAGGGCAGTTTTCATTTTTATTTTTTATTCTTGATGGTATGGTCACCAATACCTAAAATCCAGTTGTGAGAGCTAAAATTAAATACTGGAGCTTCCATGTTGATTTCATTGACAATTTTTTTTGTAACAGTGACCATACAACACAAAATCAATACAGAACAACTAAAATGGAGATGAAAAATAAGAAGATTTTTAACTGGTTGAGTCCTAAAAGCCACAATCAGGCCTTTCCAAAAAATGAGGGTACCAGTGCATAAGGCAACATTTTCTTTGCCCATATTTCGTATTTGGTCAAACGTAAATAATAGTTTGTTTATAGATATTTGTTCTATTACAAATTATTGGATAGTGCCTATTGGCTATCTCCAATAATTTGTAATAAAACAATTTTTGACCTTTTCTGATGAACAAATTCAGACCACCGAAAATAATCTGGCCGTCAATCAGTTAAATATTTATTTTGTACATACATATGAGAATCGTGTCGCATTTCGTGGAGAATAACAATGTTTTATCAATATATACGACATATTGCATTGCAAATCACGATGCGAAACCACTAAAATCACACCCTAAGATAGTTTTATACATTTTGAATTTTGCCTCTGAAATAAATATGATGAACACAGGCCGAAAAAAATTGAATGCGCTGCTGAGAATCAAAAGATTAATTTTGTTTAGCCTTACATATTTTATCTACAAGGTTTGCTCAAAATCTGTTGATAAAGGGTCTTAACTCTGTCACAGTTGATGATTTCCTTCGTCTATATACAATGTTGCACATCATAGGAAATATTTTATATCGACAGGCAGGCTCACCTAGTGTTGGACAGTTGTATGGGTGGAGGAAGCAAGAGTACCCAGAGAGAACCACCGAGCAGCGTCAAACTCCCCAACATACTAACTCTACCCAAAGAGTGTTAGCAGTGGTTGAAAGCAAGTACACCATTGACTTGCATTACACTTTAGTACAAAGCACCACCATGCAGGTAATCAGGATTATATGTCTTTCCTATGGACACAATGCTGCTACTGTCGGTCAGGATCAAACTGTGGCCCTTTTGTCCAATGCTTTAACCACTAGAAAAATTAATGCTTCCATCATCTGTATACATGTTGTACATCTTCATTGTGTGTGTCATACACAGAATGATACGCATGTGTGGAAGAGTTAACCAATACGTCATGAGTGCCAGCATGGAAGGATAGAACGAGAGGCCACAGGCCTCGTGTTTTATCCTTCCGTGATGGCACAAGTGCCATATCGAGTAACCCATTCACACACTTTTGTCGTTCTGTTTATTACATGCCTTCAGTCTATAAAAACCATTATTAGAAGGACACTAAGCATTTCATTTGACAACTATCAACAAAAAGAACACATTTTATCGCCAACCAAATTTGCGAGGGGAACCCATGTTACTATTTCGTCCCCTGAGTTCCAATGTGCTCTATGTGCCTACTGGCACATAGAACACATTGGAACTCAGGGAACGATTTTTCAGCTATCGATTCAAATCGTAATTGCATTGCACATTTTGTAAAAAATTCCAGTGACAGTTCGCTTCTATTTAAAAACAGTGCGTCAACGATTTCTGTACAGCATATATGTGCGGAATGTATTTTCATTTTCCGCATGGTTTAGTGTTGCTGTAAATGGGGATTTTGTAGGACAGGCAGGTAATAAAAATAATGTCGTAACATTTCAATTCTATGAATTACAAACTAAAGCAGTAGTGGATTACAAGGCACCCAACCTGCAGTCATTCAAAATTTTCCAACTCAAAGTCAATACAGGGCCAAAAATCTCTGTCAAAATATGATTTCTTTTTTCTGTCACCAACATACATGTTGCATATTGTCAATATGTCTGTGGGTAACAACGTCCAAAAGATTCAAATCTTTCCTTTCAAAACTTTTGGAGGAGTTGATTGCACCATAAAGATATTCAGAATTTCAAAACATTGGGAATTAATTTTTTTAAGTCGATAAAGGACAAAAAATCTGCCAAACATTATTGCTTCCCTCATCTGTTCACATGCAGCATATCTTTAATGTGTGTATAACCATGCCCTATGGTGTTAATTCTCTACATTACAAACTGTAATTTTTAATGTCAATAAAGGGCAATAACTCTGTCAAAATAGCTTTTTTCTGTCATCAAAATACTTGAGTGAGTTGCAAGCAATGAAATATTAGTAAAAGTTTCTTTATTGAGCTGTTCACTGATTTGTTGTTAACTTCTTGCATGCTGCTGGCAGATATTCCTGCCCTGGACAGAATTTATCTTGCCAGTGAAATGAGTATAATTTAGGTACATTTAATTATATTCTCGCCATGTAAATTGAACAAATTTGTTCACCAACAATTTCATTTATGTTAAGATGAATATTTCATCAAATCTAGTCATGGCTGCTTTAAAGCAGCCATGACTAGATTTGATGAAGAATATCTTGAAAGTATAAATTTTATAGTAAATTTCCTTTCTTATTATACCTACCTAAATTGTTTACTACAGGCTTGCACTACAGTGGAAGAACCTAACTCGGATAAAATACTCTCTATTTTAATTTTTCCCAAGATTTGGGAAAGAAAAGTGGTGTAAAAACACCACGAAAAAATAAGCCAAAACTGGGTCAAGCGCCATCGGCACACGCCCAGTATGGGACGCTCTTCCATAGTACAAATCCATGACTTCCGTAACACAGTGCGCAAGGCGTCAATTCGTCATTCTTTTGATTCCGAACAACACAGGTGTTATATGATCAGCGGGGAGGAAGGATTCTTACCCGAATAAGAAGACGGGAGGGCCTCCATGTAAATAATTTCGGTAGGTATAATAAGAAAGGAAATTTACTATAAAATTTATACTTCTTATCAACCTACCTCAATTGTTTACTACAGGCTGAATAGACAAAAGGCTGGAGGGAATCACATAACCAACCCACACATAACTCAATAGCACTGGGACCGTGGACAGAGGAAGAGATCCCTAGGCCTATCAAACCATAGCATCACAAACATTAGAAAAGACAATGAAAGATGAGGCGTATGGTGAAGTGCGACGCACAGACAGAAAAGGGCAGTAACAGCACAAAGCTGGAACTGACCATGAAAAAAGCTGAAAGGCTGGGATAGACAACAGCCTGAGCCGAAGAAAGAGGGCCCCAAGGTTCTCTGTCGGCTCCTGCAACTGTCGCAGATAAAAGGAGAATGTAGCATTTCTCCAGAAGGCTGCCAGTATAACATCAGTCATCCGACAACATGACAGAGTTATTAAAAGAGGAAGACAATACACGCACCTCGTGGCAGAAAAAACAATTGGCAATACAATCACTAGTAGCTAGACAAGCGGAAGCTGCACGAATAGCAAGACAAGTCCATCAAGAAATGGATGCAGGAGAGATCTGGCATGTGGGAAAACGCATATTCATCCAGGATAAAGGCGTGAACGCCCCCCACCCCCAAGCAGAGCAGCGCCCTAGAAAGTTACCATCTTGGAGTAAACTGCAAAGTCCTAGGCCTTTTCAAGGAAAAGAGCTGAACAAGCTTGGAGAGGCAAGGATGAGTATCGAAACAATGCGGTATCACATAGGAAAAAAATGTCTCCGAAGCATGGACATGCACCCATTGCTGGAGACCCCCAGAAACAAACATATACCAGAAACTCCGCAAGCAGTGTGATCGAAGGAGTGACAGAAGCAACAGAGTGATAGCACACCATCGACAGAAGACCCATTCCACCTAGCCACAGAGGCTAAACCAGTGGAGTGAGTGCCTCCTTGAAGAAGAAAAGCAACTCCACTGCATGTCTCGAAAAACCACTACGGAGGAGACAGGACCCGATAAAAGACATGTGCAAAGGCACAATGAAGTCGGGTCAACTTGAAACCTCCTCGGGCGACTTTGGCAAAGAAAGTCGCGAGGTAGAGGGAGACAAGCCGGAACCATCGCTAACAGAGAGCAGAGCAGAGCAGATTGATCCACACCCACCGAGGCGACGGGTGTGATCTAAAGAATTCGACGACTGCAGGTTCATATCTGGGTGAGAACCTGAGGTGGAATCGTAACCGGTAGGAAGGCGTAGCCGACAAGACCATCCCAAAGGAGGGCCAGAGCGTGCACGGCGAAAGCCAGAGCATCTGGACACGGGGACACGAAAGTGTCCACCGGATGGTTCCAACAAGTCACAAGAGATCGATGGAACCCGCCATGTGGAGCATCCACTCCATGGAAATGACCCTGTCCCGACGGGACAGGGAGTCGGCTAGGACGTTCAGGCGACCGGGAATGTGACGAACAGCCACCCCGGCGTGGACATCCTGAGTGAGCAGTATCAGATCCCAAGCCAATTCGTACATTGGAACAGAGTGCATGCCGCCCTGGTTCCGAATGTAAGCAACCACTGTCGAATGGTCGGACAACAGAAGGACCTCGCGATTCGACAGGTGAGGGATCCACTGCCTGAAACGCAGAAGAAGAGCAAGAAGCTCCTTATGGTTGATGTGTAGAGCTGCATGATCCTGGTCCCACATCCTGTGAATGGAAAGACCTAGAGGATCCAACGTCGCACCCCATCCGAGATCGCTGGCATCTGCCGTCAGAACGTGATTGGACGTGGGTAAGTCCAACGGAACACCCTGCGAAAGCCACTGGACATCCGCCCAGAGGAGAAGGTGAGGATAAAGATATTCTGGAAACTGAAGCACCAGATCCAGAAAATCTACATTCGGCCTCCAACGACTGAGCAGAAAGTGTTGGAGAGGTCTGACACGCAGCCGACCTAAAGGAATGAGATCCGTCACCGAACAGCAGAGACCGATTAGCCGGAGAATACTCCAAGCCGTCGCGGATGTGGACTGGGACAGAGTCGGAGCAAAAGCTGATAGAATCACAGCCTTGGCCTGGGGAACCGCCACCAAATTGAATTGTGTGTGGAAAGCCATCCCCAGATGATAAAACGACTGAGAAGGGACCAGGTCCGACTTCTCCTCGTTGACTCTGAAACCTAGCGACGTGACGCAAGCTCAACAGAGTGGCGACATTCGACTCCAGTAAGGCAGCATTGGAATGCCCCTGGAGGATATCGTCCAGATATGCCGAAGTAGTCACCCTGGACTGTGTGCGATGGAAAGCTATCACATGCAACATCAGTCTGGTGAAGGCCCAAGGAACCAGGATGAGGCCGAAAGGCATGGCCTTGAACTGGTAAACTCGCCCCAGAAAAACGAACCTGAGATACTTCCGTAACGCCCAATGAATCGGAAAGTGAAAGTAAGCGTCTCGCAGGTCGAAGCTGGAAGCGAAATCTCCCTGGTGAATTGAACGGAGGACCGACCTGAAAGTCTCCATGCTGAACTTGGGAGCAATGATAGACTGGTTCAGGAAACTCAGATCGATAACCGGTCGGAGTCGGCCGTCCTTCTTCGGCACCAAGAATAGGCGGGAATAGAAACCCACTGACCTAATGTTCTTGATGACCTCTATCGCCCCCTTTGTCAGGAGATTGTCGATCTCCGTGGACAAAAGTTCCCGACGTAAAATGTCTGAAGGAACTGTGGTTGGAAGAGGCACCCTGGACAGAGTGGGGTGCCGTCGGAAGGATATTCGCAGCCCGGACCAAACAACATCTAACATCCAAGGATCGGATGTGATGGTGGCCCAACGGTCTGCGAACTCTGCTATCCTTCCTCCAACCTGGGACGAGTCGAGGTGAGGACCTTCATTTCGAACCCCGACGAGGCTCGCGAGAGGAGAAAACACCTCCTCTACTGAATGAAGAATCCTGGGACTTCCCTCAAGACTGCCGACGCTTACCCTTACCCCTTGAGTAAGAAGTAGAAGCAGTGGCAGAAGGATCAGCCCCTTTGCTTCGCAGAGGAAGCAGAGGGTACTTGTTAGGCTTGGAACGGCCCGTGCCTACCCTAGAAGGCTGATCAAGCTGAAGAAACAGCAGCTGATCGTTGGAATGATGTAGGACGTCATCCCGGACCGTCAACACAGAACCATGGAAAAGTTGCGGACCTGCCAAAAAAGCAGATCGAAGAGTAGCGCACTGCTCCTCAGGAAGGGATCGGCCTGTGTCCAGCACAGAGTCCCTTCGAACTAATTCCAGATTAGCCGTGTTACAGGCATGCGTGTGAGTAAGATGCATGAGTGCCTTGGACAGCACACGCAAAGGAGCCTGTACCTCATCAAACTTATCTGGAGGCAGATAAGCAGCTAAAGCTGAGACGACGTGATAGGAGAGAGAAAGCATACCAAGCATCTCTCTCGATAAGCCCAATGTGGACTCCAGAGTCGTCATCGGAATGACGGCAGACTTGGACTTGGAAAGCCCGAGGAAATTGGAGTCCTGATCCAAAACCGCCAAAGTCTGGTAGACCGACGGATTGGCGGAATCGTAGGAACGATAATGCGCCGGAGGCAAAAAGGTGTCAACCCTGGTGAAGAACGGAGCCTTCATAGCCTTGGAACTTAGCGTAGAGTCCAAGGCTGAAAATGCTTCAACCAACTGTACCGACGGGCATGGTCGAAGACGCCCAGAAGCGGGTTGCTCCATAGGCTGTTGGCGCGTGACCGATGATCGCGGCCTGGCTGACAATGTCGACTGGTTAGATGGTTTGAGATCCGGAAGGAACCCAAACACGAAATCAAGAGCTGCCCCCAAGTCCGAAGACTGCTGGCTCTCGACATCAAGCATGTCTGACTCTTCCCCTGAGTCGGAAGACACAGAGCCCATCGTGGGCAAACCAGCCGATGCCTCCCATGGTGTCGGAACACCAGGGGGATCAGAAAGCGGCCAGTTTCCAATCCCGGGAGGCGGCGCCATAGGGGATGCCTGGAAACCACTCGCTGCCTCGCTGGAAGCAACGGGAAGGCTCCTTGACAGAACCTGAGTGAGTAAGGAGAGGGCCTCCCTAAGCTCACTGCCCGTACTGGCCGGTTCGACAGGGGAACGAACCGGCAAAGTGGCTTCACCTCTGACCCTCTTAACCAGCGAAGGGTCATGATCCTCCAAAACACCCGACGTGGGACGACGGGCGGCAGCCGAAATGTCTGAAGGCAGACATGTATAGGGGTGTGACACACCCCGAGGATCACCATAGCGGGAACTCATGAGAGTCACCGCGGACCTCTGCAAGGCAGAAGGTCCAGGCTGCACAAAAGACGTTGGTCCCCAAAACTGGTCGTGTGGCCAGAATGAGTGGACGGAAACGCCACAGAGTTCATAGTGTCCCACTAAGAACAACCGAATCCAATGACAACTGTGGTGCTCGATGGCGCAGAGACTACAGAAGAGGGTCCGGCCGGCAGCCACTTCCAACTTCGCAGAGTTGAAGTCAGGGAAGGCTGAGGCCGATACCCCCACGTCTACACAACCAGACACCGCAGCAGACCACTGCAGGTATAAAACTATTGTGCTCAATGGCTGAGAGGACATAGTAGGGGGTTCAGTCGGCAGCCCCATCTGACTTTGACGAGTGGAAGTCTGGGAAGGCTGAGGCCGAAACCCCACAACCACACTACAGACATCCCCGCAGACCCTGGCAGGGAGAAGCCGAGGCCGGCTAAAAACGGTGCCCAATGATGTTGTAGACGGAACAGCAGTAGCAGCAGATACGACGGGAGCTGTTGGAACTGGCGGAAAAGCGGAGAGAGCCACCAAGCTCGGCCTCCAAAGGAGGAGTCACAACCCTAGTGACAGCCTCAGATGTCGACTGGAGAGGGCGCATAGTCCCGGAACCAGGCATCTCTACACCAAAAATCCAACAGCTCCCGCAGTATCCACCACGGTAAAACACTGCACATTCCCCACGGAAGGGGAATAACTCTCACCAGACATGGTCGAATCGGGAAGCCCCGAAACGACAGCAGTCCCCACCCCCCGCTGGTGCGGGAGGAGCCGCACATCCCCCATGGAGGGGTAGCAATTCTCACCAGACGTGGTAGAATGGGGGGGGGAGGGGTTCAAAACAACAGTGCCCCTCCCCCCATGGGGGTGGGAGGAGCAGCACATCCCCCTACGGAGGGGGAAACTCACATCAGACGTGGTCGAGTCGGGAGGCTCCCGAAACGACAGCGTTCCACACCACCCGCGGGTGCGGACGAAACGGACACGAGAACGCACCAATGGCGAGGGCAAAAGGAATTGCCCTAAAGGAACCGAACTGGAAAGAACAGAGGTGAGAGCAGTAGAAGAAAAAGGTGAACTCAACAGAAACAGAAAGTAGAAGAACACCCTCAACTACGAGAGAAGGTGGCAGAACCCAGACGGCTGACACCTAACACCAATAACAATTAAATTTTTTATCAACCGAAAAATTCATTGTCGAATCGCGATGACACGATGTCGCAAACAAAACATTCGCGAAAACGGAATAGTAAATAATATACAATGAGAATGTGGTTGAAAATATAAACGAGAATATATAAAACACAGTCCTGTTATTATACGATCTTCAGATCCATAAATCCAGTCACAGGAAAACCATTATCGACGAGTTAAAATATCACTGTTACTTTAGCAAAGATGGCACACACAAATCCACCACGTGTGCGGATAATCAAAAGAATGACAAATTGACGCATTGCGCACTGTGTTACGGAAGTCGTGGATTTGTATTATGGAAGAGCGTCCCATACTGGGTGTGCGCCGATGGCGCTCGACCCAGTTTTGGCTTATAGAGAGTATTTTATCTGAGTTAGGTTCTTCCACTGTAGTGCAAGCCTGTAGTAAAAAATTTAGGTAGGTTGATAAGAAATACTTGGTGGGTTAAGAGTTAACAAGGCTAACAGTGACCGCCCGGCCATGGATGCTCCCGAACTATATCCCTGATCTGTGACCTTGACCTCCAATGAACAAAAAAAATTTGTGCACGACACATCATCTCCCCATAACCAACATGTATGCCAAGTTTCATCAAAATCCAACAAAGCATCTGAGTTATGGAGCAGACACGAAAATCTACTGATGGACAGACAGATGGACAGACGGACGGAAATGGCAAACACTATTAGCCCCCGAAAGTTTTTGCGGGGGCATAATTATGAGAAAGACTATAATAGTATTCCATGGGTCAAATATTGTGTATTCTCCAATCTTTCACTCGGGGAACCCGGTCAACTGAATTGTCAGTAATATTAAATTTAATCAATTAACAGCAATATTCAATTAACTGGTTGAGTGCTACTATGAGGGCATTAAAAAAAAATGAGGGTACCTGAGTGAAATCCAACATTTTCCTTGCTCATGTTTCATATTCAGCCAAATGCTGAATAATATTTTGTACATACAAATTTGTTTTATTGCAAATTAATGGATGGTACTCGTAAAAAAGAACTTCTTTTTATCATTTTCTATTTTTTATTATATTAGCCTGATAAATTGTCTAGCAGATACATTCAAAATATCATACTTATGACACTTCCTACAAAGAACGGAATACAAATGTAAAAGCATATTTAGCAAGCATAACCCGCAAAATAATGTGCATGTTTCATTAATACAGCATTCTCATCGTATGTCTGTAGAAAATCAGTGTGATCTATTTCCTGCATACACAGCTTTCAGACTCAAGGATAATGGTACCAGTTAATTTGCTCCATCAAATCATCATTCATATCCACACTATCTGAGATGTAATCAATATGCCGAAAGATTCTTTCTCCTGTTGGCCTTCTTTTTTACTCTTTTACACAACATGAACAACAATACTCCTCAAAAAACTCAGAAAATTCCTTATAAATTCATTTTATTGTGAACTCAATGAACTGTGAGTGTAATTTGGTTTTAAGTCAAGTTCCGAAGTGAAAGATTAACAGGTTGAGTGCTAGATTACTTTTGGCTGTTAAAATGAGTTCATATGGTTTTGCCTTGTAACAATTTATCGGAGAGTGCCTGCAAATTGTGACAAGACAAATCAACAACAAATTTTTTTTATTTCAGATAGAATTTAAAGCAATCTGTGAAGTATGAAGCCATTTGAGGTGCCAGTACTTCTAAGTACAGCCCAAATTTGGGCTGTCAACACTCCATTCGATCAGCTGGTTATTAGCTAGTTATCAGTATAACTTGTTATAATAAAAGATCACTTATCAATCATCTCCTAAACGGGGTGGGTGGTGGGGGTAATTTGAGGTATTAAAGCTTTAGAAATTTTCTATTTTCTAACTCAATAAAGGGCAATAAATCTGTGATAAATGACTGCTTCTGCCATCTGCATTTGTGTTGCACATCTACACAGTGTATGTTACCATGCCTTAACAATTCACTTTTAGAAAATTCCAAACAGGAGTTGATTACACGATGAAGGCATCAAACATACAGTCATTCAAAAACTCAATAAAAGGCCATACATCTGAAGCATATATATATATATACTAGCGGGTGAATACCCAGCATTGCATGGGAGAAGATGGTTATATCAATATACCCTCAGATATGATTGGCTCAGGTGTTTTTGAAATAGAAGGTCAAGGTGACCAATTTCAAGGTCAAGGTCACCTGCACAGGCACCCCGACAAAGTCAAAATGACCGATGGGTCAATATACCCGCACATATGAAATTTTAGCCCAAGCGGCCCAGCCGTTTTCGAAATAAAAGATTAAGGTCACAATTTCAAGGTCAAGGTCACCCCGCACTGGCACCCCGATAAAGTCAAAATAATCGATGGGTCAATATACCCGCACATATGAAATTTTAGCCCGATCAGCCCAGCCATTTATGAAATAAAAGGTCAAGGTCATCAATTTCGAGGTCAAGGTCACCCCACACGGACACGGCACTCATCCCATGTTACTCGCAGGGACGAATTACCTCCATGTACAAATTTTGAGATCGATCGCTCAAGAAACAGAGGAGTTCACCTGGAACAAAGATAGAGAGATAGATACAGACATTTGCATTTATTTATTAGATAAAATGGTCTAAGGTTCCAGCTTTTAAATACAGGAATCTCAATTAATGGAAGATACGTGAAGATGCAACTGCTTGAATTTAATTTATATCGTCAATGTCAAGCAGGAATTCCACCAGGCATAGTCCTAGCACCGTGCCACTAGATTGAAAACTGTAAAGTTTTTCAGAAGGTGGCCTCAACAGGAGTCGCTCCTGGGTCTACGGCACCCAATCACCTTGCCATAAATACTCAGCCAGTATGTTAGTTCACATTTACAACTCGACCCAGGACCGATATTCAAGAACGACTCCTAAACGTCTCAAAAACGTCTCCTAAGCATGTCCTAACAGGATGATATACTTCCAAAAATACTGAAGCAGGACTGCACTAAAATTCCATTGAATGCCTAAATACATGTATAGTCCTACCAGCAAAATGTCTGAGAAAAGAGAATCCTGGCATGCTGTCTTTGAATTCCTTTTCCTTGGTAGCTTTTCTTCAGTTGATTAGTAGTTATGTGAATCATTCCAATTCAGTCGATTGATATAAAAGATAATAGCCATGTTTCAAAAACAAAGACAGATGGAATTTAGAAACAGTTTTTTTTCCTTCAAATCAAAAACAGTTCATTGAATTCAGACAGCTTACAATTTTGGCACTTCTGTATCCACCCGATGAATTGATGGTGGATACAGAAGTCACACCTCAGCCTGAATATTTATTTATTATTGATTGGTGTTTAAGGTCACATACTTATGCACAATGGCTAATCGTGACCATGACAGTTTTATATTTATTTATTTATTTATTGGTGTTTAAGGTCACATACTTATGCACAATGGCTAATCGTGACCGTGACAGTTTTACGGGTGGAGGAAGCCGGAGTACCCGAAGAGAACCACCGAGCAACGACGAGCAGCTGTCAGCTCTCCAACATCGTAACTCTGAACTCTGCACCGCAGCACAGGCAGGGTTAGATTGGTTGAAGACATGCGCACCATCGACGTGCAGTACGCCTCAGTACACAGCGTCATCGTGCCCCCATGTAGGCAATCGGGGTGAAGTGTCTTGCCCAAGGACACAATGCGGTTGCCACAGGTGGGATTCGAACCGAGGACCTCTTGGCTTGCAGCCTGCACCTCTACCAACTGAGCCACCACGCCTCCTCAGCCTGAATATAGAGCTTGCACAGATGAATATAATTAATAGTTATACACTCAGAAAAATTCAGGTTCTCCATAGGTTTTCTGGAATACCCAGGCTCCTGGAATTCCTACAACATTGATTTTTAAAAGCCTTCCCTTCTAATTTGCACACCAAGTACCAAAGTGCAAGTTTATCATTAAGTGGGAGAGTTGCAGTCTCTGATTCAAGCCCAAACATGTTAACCTCCAGAATAATTTTTCAAGGAACCTGAGGGTGATTTTCAGGGAAATGGGATGGATTTCAGGGAAACGCAAATTTTCAGTTCATGGACCACCATTAACACCAGGTTATATCCAGATCTAGTTGTCAATTATGCTGATGCATTTATTCTATGTTAAAAATCATAAAATAATTGTTGATTTGACCCCTCCCAACACCCCCCCCTCCCCCACCATCCTCTTCTTCATGACCCCCACCCACAGAGCACCAGCACCTGTGATTTGCTTTTATCAAAGTCTACTAAGCTAATAATTTCCAAAGTCTGGAAATGTTAACAGGAAAAGATGTCGTCCTAATGTTCGATTACTTAAGAAAATTAGTACTTGGAAAGTATTTTTATCAAAATCCTTCATGCATACAATGATACGCGCATGGACGTTTGTGCCCTACACCAAACTTCTTTTCATCATTGAAGCATTTTTTTTTTTTTTTAATTCCACTCGAAATTTTCTGGGTACAGACGGCCAACAGTTAACAGATCTGCAGTCAGAACAACGGAATAAATGTAGTCTTAGAAAATAAGTCCATTGTGTATAAATATGCAGTCATAATTTTTCAGCATCCTAAATGATTTTAACCTATTTTTAAACTGTGTCGAATGGCTGAGGTCAAGATGTTGTTTACGTTTTGATTTGGAATGTTAAGGGATGAGAATTAAAGCTATTCTATGTATAAATAAATATATATTATTTAATTCCATTTCATATATTTTATTTACCAAAAAACTGCATTTAAATGAAGGTGGAGTTTTCAATTTTTTGAAAGTAAGTCACCTATTTTCACTTCGACACTCGCACATTGATCACGAATCTCCAATTAGGAAGAAAAAACAGAAATAAACATGAACACAGTTGAAATATATATCTTAAAAAACCCTTTTCTTAAAAAAATTTAACTTAAATCCATATTTTACTACTTCATGAGTTTTTACCAGAGTTTGAAATGCATGTGATTTGGACTCCAAACAGTTTACATAAGTTACAACGGGAAAGAAATATTCGCTGTTCTTTTCTGGGATTTTTGGTTCAAAACTGATTCCCGATCGGAAGGCCGGGAACTACACTGAAATTTCGGGATTTTTCCTGGGCATTCCCAGAGAGTTAACATGTCTGTTCAAGACCTATCTGAAAATATCATCTGCCAAAGTGGAAGCGAGGCCAAAAGATGTGGTTGCCGACTGGCTCCAAAGGTTTGGTTTAGATGAATTGATAGGTGTTTTTAATTTCATTAAAGTGTTGTGTTTCTCCTACATATTCAAACCTGCTCAGTACAATGACTGACCAAATAAGGTCAATGGTATTCATGTATACTAATTTATGTATACTGGCATTCATTTATACTCATTTATTTATGTATACTGGCATTCATGTATACTCATTTATGTACACAGGCATTCATGTATACCCATGAGATGAAGAGGGGTCAGCTCAGTTGCATAGCATTCAATTGTGTGAGGATCACTTTGCCTTAGAAGAAGCTTTGTTTTCAGCTGAGCAGATATTTCTATTTTGTTTCTCCAAAAACACATTGGTTTGATATTCTGGAGTTTCCTAGTTTTAGCACAGGCACTTACGGGAACCTTTATATTTGGTATTCTAGAGTACCCAAGAACCCAACCAGTATATTTGGTTTTCTGGCAACCAGTATTTATTTTATATTATGGAGCACCCAAAATGTCTTGGTACATGGTACTCTGGAGAACCAATACATTGATATTCTGGAATACCAAATGATGTTTTGTATTCTATATTACCTTTATTTGGGTACTCCTACGATGACAAGTGGAGTTCTAAATTTGATACTCTGGTGAACCAGGATTTTTTAGTGTGTAATAGTTTCTTTAGTTAAAATTGGTGGCAATAATCTTTTAATGAGACAGTCACCACAATAGGATTAGTGACCAGAAGCATAATCAAACAGCTACCGATTATTGTATAAAGCTTATGATGTTCTTAGTAGCCTCTTGATATCAACATGTTAGCTCGAATTTTATATCCTAACAGAACTGCTTGATAATATGACTTTGGCAGCTAAAAAAAGAATATTTTTATTTTTTGCACTTTCTACAGCAAGAAGAAATCCGCCCAATAACCCAGTCATAAATTAAATATTCACAGAACACTAGATACACAAAACAAAACCTTCAGATAAGAAATAATTTCATTATGCATTGCATTTTTTATTTGAAAGAACAGATTTTAGAGGAAATAATCATCAACTGAAGTTCAGACAAGAGAGCACAGAATATTGTTCTCATAAATGGTAATATATGTCATGTGTACTCTAGCTCAGAAGATACCTTACAATTCACTTTCCATTTAGAAATCTCCTATCTGACCGACTTGTACTTTTCTTGAGAAGCCTGAACATTTGTTACGGTGTGTAATAACAATAAAGATTAGAAAAGAAATGTGAGAATCAACAATAACTCAAATTTCGCAATTCTAAAATTTAATAAAAAAAAATTGATCTGAAGAAGATTTTTGAAAATCACCCCCCATATTACACTAAGTTAAAATTTGGGCTTCCACAGGAAGCCCAAATATTAACCTAGGGACTTGGTTTGAACAATCTTGAATCTGACCCTTAAAACAATGATGTATACCAAACATTAAAAGATTCTGACTGGTGGTTCTGAAGAAGAAGATTTTTAAAGAATATTCGATGCAAATTTTTTTTCAGGTATTAATCAAGTACTTAGCACCCAATTATACTACATGCTAAATTTGGTTCAAATTAGCCCATTTTGTGTGTGTGTGTGGGGGGGGGGGGGGGGGGGGAGGGGGGATCAAAATAGGCATGCTCCCACAAAGAGCCCAAACCTTGACCTACAAATTTGCCTTGAACAAACTTTAATCTTCACCACCAAAGGAAGTTTCATACCAAATATTAAAGCATTCCCTCTGGTGGTTTGTGAGAAGAATTTTCAAGATTTTCAGGCTTTTTGGGCATTAACCCCAGCCCGAAGACGGCAGCAGCTTCATCTGAACAAAGTTCAAAGGTTATACTCCAAAGACGGTCTGTGCCAGATTTTTGAATCTAGCATAATGGTTTTGAAGAGGAAGGCAAGTTTCAAAAGTTGACGGTCGATGCACGACAGACACCAAATGATGGCAATAGCTCTCACTGACTTTCAGGTGAGATAAAAAGAGGAAGATAAGGTCTTGAAAGTTTATTGCAGTTATCAATGAATATAAAAATCTATGGCAACACCAATAACAGACAGTATTAGGCCAAAAGTCTGAAAACTAACATCTATAATTACACCCTTCATCTTAAGACATGAAACACACTTTCTGATCAAATATTGTCTGGCTAGTCTTTAGTTAATAATAGACTGCGAGGTTAATGTCTGCAATTCTTCCCATTTATCTCAGGACTTACTGATGTCACACTTCAAAGCATTCTTGTAATGACATTGATCGAACTTTCAGGGATACACTTGTTATTTCGTTATGTCATTACCATTTCAATCAATGTGGCTTCAGTAATGAGTCTTTGTTTATTGGGGCTTAACAACACTTTTGACCTGAAAAGCAGTTACAAACAGTTGATAGACTTGTAAATGGGCACTTGCAGGACCTGAGCTTGACCTCAGGATGCCATGGTTAGCAGCATGTGTATTGTCAGTGTTTTCTGTTGAGAAAATATTGCTTTTATGTCATAAGTCATTACTACAGCAGGAAGATATTTGTTAACTGGTAGTGTTTGTATGAAAGAGAGCAATGAGCAAAAAAATTCTTAACTCCTGAAGACTAGAAGAAACACTGAAAACTTCACAAAAAACAGATGAAGGTATGACATCTGGCTTTTAACCCTTTACTCAGTGTAAGGATCAAAACCGGCCAGCATTACCTGCAAAAATCACCGTTCAATTTGCATTATTTTTTCAATTTTTGTCTCAAAATTTTTGACACAAAGAATGAAGACAAAAAATAGTTATTCAAGAATTTTGTTTGAATGTGCCGTCTGCCTTTTATCATAAGCTATTTCGCAATTTTTTGTCGCAAAGAATGAAAAAAAAAATAGTTCTTCAAGAATTTTGTTTGTAAGTGTCGTCTGCCTTTAGTGTTAGGTAAAGGGTTAAAATCTCAATGAATGAAGCAGTTTTATAGTAAGTGAATCCCACTTAATTGGAGATCTCTTAATTGAATAACCCTACTAACTGAATATAAATTTCAAACACCCAACCATTTACCATACTTTCCGAAGAAATGTGACCTGTTAATTTAATACAGGTTATCGAGTAAACTCCTTTTAATTGAATTAGAAATCTTGTAATTTCTCAAGAAATTATCATGACAAGCACCAAATTTCCCTTGTGTATAGACACATTTGGCCTCAGTACATCCAATACAGGCATATAATCTTTCATATCTTATTGACAGAGCTCTAAACTCTATTAAACAAGATACAATAGAAATACAAATGCTCAGTTTAGAATACAGGAAACTGATCAAATCCCTTTTAATTGAATATTCCTGTTAACCCTTTACCTAACATGAAAAGCAGACGACACTTGCAAAAAAAATTCTTGAATAACTAATTTTTTTCATTTTTTGTCTCAAAAACATAGGTTATGACCCCTCGTTGGAACGAGCTCGACGAGCTCGTTCCAACGAGGGGTCATAACCTATGTTTTTGAGACAAAAAATGAAAATATTTTGAAAATTAATTGGCGATTTTTGAGAATAGCGCTGGCCGGTTTTGGCCGTTACGTTGGGTAAAGGGTTAACTGAATAATTTCCACTGGCAGAGAGGCTATTCAATTAACAGGGCACAACTGTAATATTATTTTTGTGTCACACAAATTTAGTGAAAAGCCACTATAAGGGCCTTTTTCAATAGAATATATCGTTTCCAACATTATGCAAATTCAAATCAACAACATCCTCCACAAATATGTTGCTCATTTTTCTTCATTCTTTTCTTATTTTTTCAGTTTAGTTTAAATAATATTTTATTTCGAAAACTCAAAATGTAAAATAAATTACAGAGTATATGGATTCGGCAGTAAGCATGCAAGCTTATATTTAGCTGTTTCCACTTGATGAGCATATTACAAGCAAACAAACATACATCAAGAGGATGGGAGAAACACAAACGATGAAATAATTTTGGAAATGGAGCTGTGTTATGTCATGGAAGCAATGATCATTGACCCCAATCCAAGGATGGTAACCCATTGCAACACCATTAATATCAGGTGTAATTACACATTACGCGTGCACATTGTCAAGAATTGTGGACACATATTTTGATGAGCTATATACAAGATTCTATGATTCATCGGCTTCAACGTGGACAGTGTTTTCTTGATATCATGTTTGTTTGGGTAAAGGGTTAACTGCATATCAGTTTCTAAGTAAATGCCTGTTAATTGAATAATAAATCTTGTAATATGTCAAGAAATTATCCTGAAAACCAATTGATTACCCTTGGTTAAAGAACTATCTGACATCAGTACATCTAATATAGGCTTTCAATTAGGGTTGGGCAGTATTGGGAAAAATAAATACCGCGGTAATCGCAAAATATTACCGCGGTATACCGAAATACCGATTAAAATCAAAGGGGGTCTTCTCCATAACAAAAAACGCAACTTCAACGTGTCGAAACTGTAAAATTTGAGCCTGAAGCTTTGCACAAGACGGCCGTCAAAAATCAAAACTTTTTCAAATATTTACTCACAAATGATTTTAGTTAAGTACAAAGTTCAGTTGGGTCAACTTGGGGTATATAACAAGGCACATTTGATGTTTATCGAAGGAAATTCAAAATAAAATCAAACCCAGAGAAAATAATTCTTCGAATCAGAATCGTCCAGTGACATGAGATTGAGAAGTGAAGTGTGCAACAAGTAACAACAGAAGGGCATGCGATTACCACAGTTCATAACAATAATTTTCGTGGTTGATTAAAATTAATAACCGTATTACACATCACCATTCAAATAAAAAGGTTGTATGGGGCGAATGCTGCTTGGTAGAAATGTGAGTAGGGCTTTTTTATTTATTTGAAACAATGACAAGACTTTCGTCCTTTTTGTGTTGAATAATCCCACAAGCACATTTCTGAAGTCACGAGGCAGTAATGACGTAATGCATGTCCTAGCAACCAATTACTGTGAGTTTCGTTTGGAATCCCCTGATATTTCCCCCCTAAGAAAATTCCTATTTTTATTTAACTTCAGCTGACGGCAGTACCATTGGCCGAAAGTGTCCACATGACTAACTATGCATGCTTAGTGCGTGCCTTCCACCTCAACTTGTTTCAAATTCGAGGTAAACAGAATTGCTTCAGTTCCAGCAGTCAGCTATTCATTAAATGCCTCCACATAATATAAATGACCTGGCAGAAATCTGCAAACACACATATCTTGAACTTTACTATGATTCACACAGCAAGAAAGTAAATAGAATACAATAATTACCCAAATTTAAGCCAAGTGTATAGAGCCTGACTGACGTGAAACTATTCACAGCCAACAGCGATGGGCAATTTGAGAATTGCATATCGTGGTAAAACCGAGTTTTCGGTATACCGATTAAACAATTATTTGAAATTGCTGGTATCGGTAACGGTATTGAAAATTAAAAAAAAGTATACCGAAATACCGCCCAACCCTACATTCAATCCATCATGTCTTGCTGATCAAGGACTATAAACTTTGTCACACAACATGTTATACATAAATGTTCAGTTTATCTGTAGAATACAAGAAAGTTACCAAAACCCTGTTATAGTCGGTCTCAAATCTGGGCTCCTTTGGGAAATTGGCTTCATTTTCTGTTGGATAGTATTCTTGGGTAATTTTTGATGGGGAATCCCAAGGTGCCAACTGATTTATTGAAAAAAAGAGTCCACATTTACTTTTTATGGACCTGAACCCTAATTTGGTGGTTCTGACCCTCTGATGCATATGGGACCCACATTGAAGGAATTCTTCTTTCTAATTGTTGGTCAGTATTAAAACTATTCTACTTGAAAACATTTGGTACACTAAGAAACAAGGTTTTATGGATTTAGAAGGGTTCCAGAACCCTGAAAATGGGGCAAGCCCTACAAAGTTGAAATATGCAGTGCTCCAAGAAGCCATCAGTTGTGTGAACAAATGGAGTGCAATGGCAGTCAACAAAGGCAAATTAGAGCTTTCTGGTTGTGTATCCTTAATCCTTTACCTAACCTAAAAAGCAGACGACACTTGCAAACAAAATTCTTGAATAACAATTTTTTTTTATTTTTTGTCTCAAAAATATAGGTTATGACCCCTCATTGGAACGAGCTCATCAAGCTCATTTCAATGAGGGGTCATAACCTATGTTTTTGAGACCAAAAATGAAAAAATAATGAAAATTAATGGGCAATTTTTGTGAATAGCGCTGGCCGGTTTTGATCATTACGTTGGGTAAAGGGTTAAAGAATTTGACTGAAAAAAAATTTTGGAGTCTTTTTGTCAAATATCAAAAGATTCTGTCTGGTGGATCTGAAGATCATCTTTGAGGAATATTCTTCATATTGAACTGAGTTAAAATTTTGGGAACCACATGGAGCCAAAATATGAATGCATGGAATTGATTTGAACATACTGGAATCTGCCCTCACACAGATTGTGTACACCAAATAAGAAAGATTTCTGCCAGATGGATCTGAAGAAGAAGATTTTTAAAGCATTTTCTTCAAAAGGAGCCCAAAATATGAACCCAGGGACTTGGTTTGATTAAATTTGATTCTTACCCCTAAAGGGAAGCCTTTTACCAACTATCAGAAGATTCTCATTGAAATCAGAAGAAGACTTTAAATAAAGAATAGTCCACATGTGGTGCTAGGTTAAAAATAAGGAGACTAAATATAAACCTGTGGAGGTCCTAGGTTAAAAATAAGGAGACTAAATATAAACCTGTGGACTTGATATGAACATACATGAAGCTGCTCCCCCAGCCACCCCCCCCCCCCCCCCCCCCTTGTGGATGCTGTATACCAAATATGAAAAGATTGTGACCAGGTCATAGACCTGATTTGAACAAACTTAAATCTGCCCCTGAGGATGTTGTATATACCAAATATGAAAAGATTTTGACATCTGGATCTGAAGAAGACTTTTAAAGAATACTCCTTATATTACACTAAGTCTTTTAATGCACCAAGTTAAAATCCAACTAGAGATTGTCTGTCGCCCAGTATACCCTACCATGGCATACCACCTAGTGTGGGTGATTGAAAAGGAGCATTCAATTTTTCTAGGTAAAAAAAAAATCTAATATGGCCTCCAGTTGGCCATCTTGAATCCGATCTGGAAAAAATTTATGTCACGCACTGCTCCTCATCATGTCGATCAATTTATATTGAGGTTCATGAAAATGCAGAAAAAACTGTAGAAGTAGTTTGCTCCACAAGTTTTTTGCAAAATCCAATATGGCCGCCAGTCGGCCATCTTGAATCCGATCTGGGGAAAAAATTATGTCATGCACTTCCCCTCATCATGTTGATCATTTTTGTGAAGTTTCATGAAAATGCGGCTAAAACTGTGGAAGTAGTTCGCTCCACAAGTATTTGCAAAATTCAATATGGACGCCAGTCGGCCATCTTGAATCCGATCAGGAAACGATTATGTCACGCACTGCACATCATATTGATCATTTTTGTGAAGTTTCATGAAAATGTGGCTAAAACTGTGAAAGTACTTTGCTCCACAAGTTTACATGTGCAACGGACCGACAACGACCGGCCGATGGACAAGTTGACTCCTATACACCCCCTAAACTTTGTTTTGTGGGGGTATAAATATCAAAAGATTTTTGAATGTGAGATCTTAACCTTTTACCCAACGCAGACGATATCAAAATTTATTATTTTAAATATCATTTATATTAATTTTTCAAAAAATATCAACAAAACCATATCATGTGACCCCTCACTGGAACAAGCTCAATGAGCTCGTTCCAATGAGGGGACACATGATATGGTTTTGTCGAAATTTTTTGAAAAATTTAATTATTTCAAATACTCAATTTGCATATTACGCGGGTGGATGTGGGCGATTCGTTAGGTAAAGGGTTAAGAAGATTTTTAAAGAACATTCCTCATACTGAACTAAGTAAAATTTAGGCTCCCATAGGAAACCCCAATATGAACCTAGGGACTTGGAATTTTCAAGACTGAATGTGACCCCCTAAGAATGCTTAATACCCAATATGAAAAGTTTCTGCTTGGTGGATCTGAAGATGATTTTCAAATAGTTTTTCACATACTGCACCATGTTAAAATTTAGGTTTCCCAAAGGAACCAAACTATGAACCCAATTTTTTTTCTGGCATAAATCAAGTGCATATCCCCTAATACTACATACAAAATTTGGTCCAAATTGGCCCTCCGGATCAGAAAATAAGAAATGTTTGCCAGGTCTAAAAATATTGCCCCTCCAAGCACAAGCTAAAATATTGCTCGAAAAACTTTCTTGGAACTATCTTGCATCTTTAGCATATATGAAAACTGCATATCAAATTTCAAAGCATTGTGACTGTGACTGGTGGTTTATGAGATGCAGATTTTTTAAGAATTTGAGGGTTTACAGGCACTGTCCCCAGTCCATTGGGATTAGCTACTTCTATTGAATAAAATTGGAAGTGTATTCCCCAAAGATAATTTATATGCCAAGTTTGGTTGTGTTTGGTCCAGGGGATCTGAAGACTGATATGTAAAGTTAAAGGGCAACGGACAATGGACGACAGATGCCGAGGGATGGCAATAGGTCACCCTAACTTTCAGCCATTTTAACCCTTTACCAACGTAGCAGCCAAAACCGGCCAGCATTATTCACAAAAATCGCCAATTAATTTTCATTATTTTTTTCATTTTCTGTCTCAAAAACATAGGATATGACCCCTCTTTGGAACAAGCTCGTTCCAATGAAGGGCAGTAGCCTATGTTTTTGAGACAAAAACTGAAAAAAATTAGTTATTCAAGAATTTTGTTTGCAAGTGTCATCTGCTTTTCATGTTAGGGAAAGGGTTAATATTCTTTTTAACCCTTTTCCTAATGGGAAGGACAGACAACACTTGCAAATAAAATTCTTGAATAACTAAATATTTTCATTTTTTACGTCAAAAACATTGCTTATGACCCCTCACTGAAACAAACTTGAGTTATTCGTTGAGCTCGTTCCAGTGAGGGGTCATAAGCTATGTTTTTGACGTAAAAAATGAAAATATTTGGTTATTCAAGAATTTTATTTGCAAGTGTCATCTGCCTTTCCCTTTAGGTAAAGGGTTAAAAAGAATTACTCTTGTTTTTGAGAAACTTATTGGCTGGAACCCTGAATATAATGCATTTAGCCAAACTTCAAATTCAACTCTTTTTACAGTTCAGCAAGCCACCCCAGACTAATTTCCTACAAATTATCTGTGACCACTGCAAAAGAAATGAAATAAAAATTTTATTATCCTCTTGGAACTTGCGAGACGCAAATATTCAAATTAGGAGAATTAACTTATATACTGTAGAATAAGTAAATTACTGCCAATTCATGTGATTTATAGTGACTTTTATTTAAGATGCAGACTCTTGTATGCTTGTACTGTTCAGAGACAAATAAAAAAATAGTAACATGCAATCAACAACACTTACAACAGTCTGGCTTCAGACTTCAAATAACCTTTCATAAGATCTTTTTGCGAATCTTTATTATGAAACTAGTCTTGTCTGATAAGATTTCTTCCTGATAGGTTTTGTAAATTAGCTTTGAGACATTTATTTGAGACACATCTGAAACCGTGACATTACTGATACACCATGCAGTAAGAACAGTATCTTTTGGTAGTTATTCAACCAATGGGTGGACCAGGCAGGCTTGCAGTTTTGAAGTGGGTGATCTCCATTGACCTCAATGGCCCAACTGATATGAAAATAAAGAGGGTGATAAATGATCACTAAGAACATCTGTGACAATTTAGTTATTTACACATAGGTGTGGAGTCAAGTTTAGCTAATTATACCTATGCTCATGATTTGAAAAGACTTCCACCAGAGACAGTGGTTCACGGTCCTATTTTACCAGTAATGCAGAACTTGTTTACCACAGTAAACAGGCACTGCTCCACTACCCAAAGTTTCCACAGGGGATCCAATGACAAACTAATAATTTCTAAAATCCATGTTTGGCCAAGTTTCTTTTAATCTTTAAGTGTCCGAGCAATTTCTCCAGACTTTCTACTGACCCACAACCTGGGAGTCCTGTGGTTTATCAGTGATTTCTAGTCAAGTCTTTGCTGACTCAAGAGGCAGCCAAGACTTGACTATAAACTGCTGCCAAGGTAATTTGACTGCTGTATGCAGGACTTTTTCTTGATCGGATATTAACTAGTTGAGTGCTAGAAGCCACTACCAGGGTTTTCATAATGAAAGTGTCAAGGACACTGTAGCTTAACTTGACTGCGTGTTGTGCTTGATGAAAAGAATAATGTTCAATGTTTATGAAAGGATTATGAAATAATACAAGAATTGTGATAATTGAGAATATGTTAATTTATATTCCCTATATGCTGTTTTCAATAAGAATAATTTGAGGCGTAGACTGTACTAAAGAATTGAGGCCAGGGTTAATGTGGCCCTCACAGTTAATGCATGTCAACCAAAGTTACCAAGTTACAGTAACATTATTCCCAAACAAGTCATCCAATAAAGTTATAAAGAAATCCCTTCATAAATTAGACTTTGCTAAACGAATCTAGGACATGCGACCAGGCTGCGGTCATGATGTAGACTGGGCTAAACAAATCTAGGTCACTTGCCTGTGATACATTATATGGAGTCATCTTAGTTACAATGAAATCCCTTCATAAATATGACAAGTAGACTGTGCTCAAGGTTTTTGGTTTCGGGCTTGTGCAGCCATCTCGGTTGAAAGTTCATGGCCAAAAGGAGACGGTCTCATCTAGACACTATACAGAGTCAACCTACCAAGTTACAATGAAATATCTTCATAAATATGACCTGTAGACTGTGCTAAAGGTTTTCGGGCTCGTGCAACCATCACGGTTGACCGATTGTGACCAAAAAGGGACATTCTCATCTAGCCATTATACAGAGTCATCCTACGAAGTTACAATGAAATCCCTTCATAAATATGACAAGTAGACTGTGCTCAAGGTTTTTGGGTTTCAGGCTTGCGCAGTCATCTTGGTTGAACGTTCATGGCCAAAAGGGGACAGTCTCATCTAGACATTATACAGAGTCATCCTACCAAGTTACAATGAAATATCTTCATAAATATGACCTGTAGACTGTCCTAAAGGTTTTCGGGTTTCGGGCTCATGCAACCATCTTGGTTGACCGATTGTGACCAAAAAGGGACATTCTCATCTAGACATTATACAGATTCATCCTACGAAGTTACAATGAAATCCCTTCATAAATACGACCTGTAGACTGTGCTAAAGGTTTTTGGGTTTCAGGCTTGCGCAGCTATCTTGGTTGACCAATCGCAACCAAAAGGGGCGTTCTTATTTAGACATGACAAAATAGGACGTTCTCATCTAGACATTATACTGAGCCATCCAACAAATTTGCAATGAAATCCCTTCGTAAATGCAAGCTGTAGACTGTGCTAAATGAATCTAGGTAACATGCCCCTGCAGCCATCATGGTTGACTGAACCCGACCAAAAAAGGACGTTCTCATCTAGACATTATACAGAGTCATCCTACAAAGTTACAATAAAATCCATTCATAAATACAACCTGTAGACAGTACTAAAGGTTTTCAGGCTTCAGGCACAAGTAGCCGTCACGGTTGACCGATCGTGACGAATAGGGGACGTTTGTTGGTTTGTTTGTTGGTGGTTAACGTCACATATTTATGCACCATGGCTAATCGTGACACGACATGGAGATGAAGTCAAGTTAAGTCAATCGTTGATCTACATGTTGCCCATTTTAGAGGACTTTCACCCCAAGCATTGGTGACTGGGTCCTATTTTACTAGTAAAGCGGAACTGGTTTACCACAGTAAACAAGTGCTGCTTACTTCCCGGGGTTCCCACGGGGAAAAAGGGGACGTTCTCATCTGGACATTATACAGAGTCAGCCTACCAAGCTACAATGAAATATATTCATAAATACGACCTGTAGACTGTGCTAAAGGTTTTCAGGTTTCTGGCTTGTGCAACTATCACAGTTGACCGATTGTGACCAAGAGGGGACATTCTCATCTAGACATACAACAGAGGCATCCTACGAAGTTACAATGAAATCCCTTCATAAATAGACTATGCTAAAGGAATCTAGGTAACGTGCCCCTGCAGCTGTCATGGTTGACTGAACCCGACCAAAAAAGGATGTTCTCATCTAGACATTATACAGAGTCATCCTACAAAGTTACAATAAAATCCCTAAATAAATACAACCTGTAGACTGTGCCAAAGGTTTTCGAGCCTCGGGCCCACAGCTTCACGGTTGACCAACTGCGACCAAAAGGGGACATTCTCATCTGGACATTATACAGAGTCATTCTACCAAGTTACAATGAAATCCCTTCATAAATTCAACCTGTAGACTGTGCTAAAGGTTTTTGGGTTTCAAGCTCGTTCAGCCATCGCGGTTGACCGATTGTGACCAAAAGGCGACATTCTCATCTAGACATTATACAGAGTCATCCCACCAAGTTACAATGAAATTCCTTCATAAATACGACCTGTAGACAGTGCTAAAGGTTATTGGGTTCGGGCTCACGCAGCCATCATGGTTAACCGATCGCAACGAAAAGGGGACGTTCTCATCTAGACTGACTCACAGATTCAGAGACTTACAGAATTCTGCATGTGTGAAGGCAATAGCTTATCTTGACTTTGTCAAGTTAAGTTAAAAATGAGGGTACCAAAGCAAAAGCCAACATTTTCCTCACTCCTGTTCATTTTTCAGTCAAACGCAAATAATATTTTGTTTATATAAAATTGTTTTATTACAAATTATTGAAGTGCTAACAGGCACTCTACAATAATTTTTAATAAAACAAATAATGATCAACAAATTCAGACCAGCAAAAATAATCTAGCCCTCAACCAGTTAAACAACAACAAGATTTGTCAGATATAACTCTTCATAGATAAACAGTTCCCAAGTGATCATATTAAAAAAGGGATATGGAGCAGGGTCTCCAATCAACCTTAAAAATGACTGCTGAACTAAGAGAGTGATCTTATTTCAGAAGAGCATTAATTGCCCATCTGTGATTTTCGAAACTATAGTTTCGGAGTTGAGCTAATGTAAATGAGCAACCAAGGGCACCTCGTCTTATTTTATGAGTTTCTTTACTGAGCTGATGTTGATCATCAGCATAGGACACTTAATCTTATTTCCCAAGTTTCTCAATTACGCTGATTTGGATGAGCAACCTTGGAAAATAAATCTTATTTTATTATAAGTTTGTTTCATTGACCTGATGTAATGCAGTGCTTGCTGTATTGCACTGTTGGGAATGACTCAGAGAGAACTTTCCAACAGTTTGTTACATCATGACATTTCACTGCCAAGGCCAGGTAACACATTATTCAAGCAGAATATTTTGCTGTTGGTCTCAGATGTATTCATGCAGAACAATGAAAAAACAATCACCCATTTATTTAGGAGAATGATACTCAAGCAAAATGATCATTCATTCTATTTGCACAAGTCTGGTGATCATCAAACCATATCCTGTCTAGCTAATTCAATACAAACATGGTGACCCAACCAACAATAGTGTTAAAATGGATATTTATTTATTGGTTAAGGTCACATCTTTGGCTATTTCATGACTGCAAAATAGAGATCAAGGCTTATATTGCATCTAAATCTGGGAGAATCTATTTGGATTCTTGAGAAAATGGTTGTGAAAATCCATACCTGCTATGAGTGTCCCAGGAACCCATTAGGCTACCATGGTTGAACCCCTGATGTATACGGTGTACTCCCATAATGCAGACTTCCCAAAATGTAGACTCCCATAATGTAGACCAAATAGCTTAATTGGTTATATAACACATGCTACTCAGCCCTATTTTTGAAATTGGAGACTAACTGGAAGTTGATTAAGGATTCAAAAATGGGTGACTGACTGGATGACTGGAGATTTTTTGCTCTGTAAACTTGTAGAATAATTTTTAACTAGAATCCTGTTAATCGCTGTTAATGGGCAGCATTGAGATAAAACAAAGATACACCTGTTTGTGTACATGTGATCTTCTATTAAATCATGTTAATCACTGTTAATGAGCAGTGTTGTGATAAAATCCTTTCATGAATGATCTCCCTGTAAAAACTGGTTGTTATAAGATAAGTTAACTAGACTTTCATTGCACAAACTCTTTGCCTTTGAATCTTTCTTATTTCTTTGTCAAAAACTTGGTTTTGAAAATCAAATAAACAAACATGTAGATTTTTAGTCACTTTTGTTGTCACAAGAATGGCTATATATTGCCCGGCTAATACCTGCTGCACATCACATCATTGCACAATGGCAGGTTTAAGAGAAGCAGAATATGTTCTATCACAGAAAGGAGCTCTACAGATCATACTTGATGGATAGTTGTTTGCCAAGAATAGAGTTATGGGTGAAAATATCCATTGGAGATGTGTTGATCATAACTGCACAGGCAAGTGTACTACCGTTTGCAACTTTGTGAAGAATGTCTCTGAGCACAGCCACCCTCCTAGTGATGACAGAGTCATATGTTTCATCAGCACAATGCGAAAATGAGCAAGAGAAGAGATCACCCCAGTCCAGTAAATCTACTACGAAGAGGTGAATAGACAACAGCCAGACATAGTTCCACACCTGCCATCTTTTCCAAGCCTAAACAGCTCTCTATACTATCACAGGAAAGTGAACATCCCACCACTTCCAAAGACGAGAGCTGATGTCACCCTCGATGATCAATGGACAACAACACAAGATGGCAGAAGATTCTTACTATTCTCAGACGGCGAAGATGACAAGATCCTTGTGTTTGCATCAGATGAGCAACTAGTGGCCCTACAAGCCGCAGAAACACTGTACATGGATAGTACTTTTTCCAGTTTTCCTCAGCTATGGAGCCAGCATTACATTATACATGCTATGCAGGGTAACACCATGTTCCCATTGGTGTTTGCATTACTCCCAGACCGACAGAGGGCCACCTACAAAAGATTCTTCAGCAGACTGAAAGACTGTGTGATGGAAAAACTGAACAAAACCTTGGGTCCAACAGGCGTCCAGATTGACTTCGAGATTGCGGCAATACAAGCCCTTGGCAAAGAGTTTCCAGACGCAGAACTTAAGGGCTGCTCTTCCACTACACACAGGCAATATGTAGGAAAACCCAAGACCTAGGACTTGCAGTACAATATAGGGAAACCCCAGATGTGCAGAAGTGGATTAGAAGAGCTGCTGGACTCCCTCTGCTTCCAACTGATGGAGTTCAAGATGCATGGTTTGAAGCCATGAATGAGACCCCAGATGTTCGTTGCAGTGAAGCCATGAATGACTATATAGTTTCAACATGGGTAGATGATGACACTAGCTTTTCTATGGCCTTATGGAATCATCATGCCACCACTGGACCCAGAACTAACAACAACCTGGAAGATTTCCATTCATGGGTGAACCGGTCTTTACAGCATCAACATCCCAATGTATACAGATACATTGAGCACATCAGGAAAGTTGAGAAGTCCGAGCGAGCTAAATTCCACCAGATAACCTTTGGTGCAGCACCCTCTCCAAGGAAGAGAGTTTACAAAGAAACAGAAAACAGACTGATGCGATT
Source organism: Pictodentalium vernedei (assembly GCA_031216915.1). Lineage (NCBI taxonomy): Eukaryota > Metazoa > Mollusca > Scaphopoda > Dentaliida > Dentaliidae > Pictodentalium > Pictodentalium vernedei. The sequence continues at coordinate 274,936,769 of CM062292.1, forward strand.
GAAAGATCAACTTGCACAAGGGCAGAAGACCTCTTTGGAATTCCTTGATGCCGTAGATCACCTGTTAAAACTGAGCTAAATTGACTTTTGTTATTGTTACTTAGTATTGATATTTATATATCATAAAAAGTAGATATTTAGTTTTTTAATTTTATTTATTATTAATTTATTTTATTTGTATTATTTTTATCTTTCAATGTATCAAGTTTCATTAGTATTGATATTTATATATTATAAAAAAGTGGATATTTATATTTTTAATTTTATTTATTTATTTTATTTGTTTTATTTTTATCTTTCAATGTATCAAGTTTCATTAGTGTTGTATTAAGCGTGTATATGAATATGTATGTATAATAAACAGTAGCTATCTATAAATTTGTTCCTTTTCTTTTGATTTAATTTAACTGTCCCACCTACTTGTGAAATATGGGTGAGTAGCATGTGTTATATAACCAATTAAGCTAATTGGTCTACATTATGGGAGTCTAGATTTTGGGAGGTCTGCATTATGGGAGTGAACCATGTATACTGATAACATATGTTAGCCCTCTGCCCAAACACAGCTTTTAAATTTTTAAAATATAAACTAATTTTGATAACTTTAAAAAAAAAAATAAACAATGTTTATCAATAAAACCTTACAAATATGGGTGCCATATTTATCAATAAAACCTAACAACTATGGATATCATTGGAACTGGCTCACTCAGCCGGTTCCAAAGACAGCCATATTTGTACAATTTTATTTACAAAGTGTTGGGATATTTCAGGACATGTTAGCCTTGTATTTGTTAATTTGCTGTTGTTATGTTAGGTAAAGGGTTAAATTGACTCATTTCTTTTTAAGCAAATTTTAGCAGAGGTGTGGCAAGAATCTAAATGGATTCTCGCTGGCTTTGTTGCGCAAATCTTTGCATGAATGCATTCCGATTGAAATATAAGCCCTGGAGATGAAGAAAAGTTTGGAATATTGTTTATATCTATGCTGCCCACTTTAGAGAACATCCATCCCAGGCACTGGTTCCAGGTCCTCTTCTACCAGTAAAGTAGAACTTGTTTTCAGCAGTAAGTAAGCACTGCTCCACTTCCCAGGATTCCTACAGGGAAGTTAAAACAGTTATACAATTCCACAACCCATTAGCTGTTAGTCAATAGTCGAATAGTCACAGGTAGGCAATTATATATTTATTTATTTATTGGAGTTTAAGGTCACATACTTATGCATAAAGGCTAATCATGACTGTGACAATTTTACGGGTGGAGGAAGCGGGAGAACCCGGAGAGAACCACCAAGCAAAGATGAGCAGCTGCCAGCTCCCCAACATCGTAACTCCACACTGTGGCACAGGCAGGGTTAGATTGGTTGAAGACATGCGCACCATTGACATGCAGTACGCCTTAGTACACATCGTCATTGTGCCCCCATGTGGACAATCGGGGTTAAGTGCCTTGCCCAAGGACACAATGCGGGAGTCCAAATTGATCACTCAGACGGTCACCCATCCGAGGACTAACCAAGCACGATGTTGCTTAACTTCGGTGATCTGACGAGAACCGGTTACCGCAACTCGACCGCTCCCACCCCTCCACAGGTATCTAATATCAGAATGTCACTACTGTTTCCCTCAAAAAGCTGTTGAATTTTGAAATGACTGTTAATACGTAACTTGCGTGTCACAACTTTATGACCTTGCTGGGGTTGCAGGTCACTAAGGCATGGCTGCTGCTCAGCGGGCTTGGCTGCGAGAGGTAGTAAATTACATCCTTGCTCAGTTTATGAACTTTTATTAATGGTCCATCAAATATTTACATCATAATCAGCTGCATTAACATAAACATGATAAAGTACATTCTTGGATCAGCCTATGTCTACTTTGGTATAACATGGTATAACTAATAACTGATGCTGCTAAAAATGGCTGTCTGCTAACTGATTGACTGGCAACATATTCAATTCTCTAACTTAACAATAAAGCAACTTGAAAACTGTGTGACTTGATAACTTATTTGTTGACTCATTGACTGCCCTACACTTTCTTCACTGCATAGCTTGCCAATGTCTTTTTTGTATCGAAAAGGTTTCATCATCTATCTGCAGGTGACAGGCAATGTATGCTCCACCTATAATCCCACCCAGCTGTCTTTGATTGGCCTAGACTGACAGTTCTACCCAGTTACCCTGGACAGGAAAACAGCCATCTTGTGAATTTGCTATGGTCAATTTAAATGACAGACCTTAGATAAAGAAAAGCTGTTGTCTTTTACTTGAAAGATTTCAGTTGAAGATAGGGTGTCTCATTACACAATTTTACAGGAAATGAAACACCTAATCCTAGCAGGGTAGATTTCCAATCACCTAATTTGTTTTATAAATTGTTTTAAGGGATATTTACCATACAAATAGCCTGGGGGGAGGCAGGTGGGCTCAACATTAGGAACATCTTAAAATTATACAGCTACAAGGAAAAGAGTGTGCCAAGCAACAGAAAATAAATGATATTATTTTCTCCAACTGGACACACTGAATTTTTGTAACTGGTTATAACTTTGTGCTGCAACATTCTCAATTTAATTTCTATTAGAATCATTACAATTACAGTAGTAATAGTTCCAATGTGTGTCTGATTGCTTTAGTTGGCATTGTCTATAATTTGAATTGAACTGTTACTTTCATTCAGCAACATTTATTTATTTATTTATTTATTTATTTATTTATTTATTTATTTATTTATTTATTTAAGGGTGTAAAATATTTCAGCACAATGGCTAATCGTGACCACAACATGGAGATAAAGTCAAGTCGAGCCAATCATTTAAAATGTGTCAGTAAATGATGACACAACAAATTATCTATGGCTACAAAGATTGTACCCCCAGTAATTCAGAATTATTATTACCAACAACTGAGAGGAGATGATAACAAAATTGAAGAAAATTTTTTTTTTAAATCACAAAACCTTCTAACTTTAAAGTTACTATTCAAATTAAAAATAAATGCATGGCTTTCATCACTAAATACAGTGAGCAACAACCAATTCAAGGACCATTTCAAATATATTTATTGTCATCAATAATCCGTCACTTACACAGTGTTGTCAATTTCATCAAAGGGACAAAGCAGTGATATTTCATTGGGGTGCCCGACTGTCTGCAAATTGAGTTGAACACTTAAGAGGAACATGTGTATCACACAACCATGCAGACCAAATATTTCACAACAACTTCCAAGCTATTAATTTAACCCTTTCCTACTGAATCGGCAACATCTGCCTGTGTAATTTACAAATTAAGAAGTAACTAGAGAAACAGAATTTACTGCACCCAGTAAATTCATGTCTGTGTGAAAAGGCTTAAAGTATCAGGAATGAACTATAGAGAAAGAGAAGTTATGGAGGCTTATTTTCAGGAGTAAAATATTTTTAAACAAATGAGAAATGGATTTTCGTTAATAGTATTTACAGATATTCATACTGGAATCAGAACAATTTTTTATAAGAAACCAGAAAAGGCATATATGTGACCAGCATTCAAAGGGTTCGATACACGAATCAGAAATGGACATTTTTGCCTCTGCCCACTAATTTGAGTGATAAAATACGTTCATAAACTTTAGAAATGCATTAAGGTGTAATAAAATGCATTTCCCAGTCTTTCTGAATAATATGCACTTGATGACTTTGGTGACCTCTTTCAGGCAGACCCCTAGGTGACCTCCGTGACCTTGACCCATATTTTGCATCTCCATCAAGTGTCGACTCATTTGGTGTTAGTCCCAGGTCCATTCATCATACCACGATTGAGATATGAGCGTGACCCGCTTTCAAAATTTTTGGCCATGCCCACTTTTTTAACGTAAAAATGCATGTATGGACCTCAGGAATGCTTTGGGGGCTCAAAAAATGTGATTTCCAACAATTACGAAAAATGCAATCAATGACCCATAGGTAACCTCCGTGACCTTGACCCATATTTTGAATCTCCATTGAGTATTGACTCATTTGGTGTTGGCCCCAGGTCCATATGTCATACCACGCCTGAGATATAGGGGTGACTCACTTTAAAAATTTTGGGCCACGCCCACTTTTTCAACGTAAAAATGCATGTATGAACCTCAGGAATGCTTTGGGGGGCTCAAAAAATGTGATTTCCAGAAATTATGAAAAATGCACTCAATGACCCCTAGGGGACCTCCGTGACCTTGACTCATATTTTGAATCTCCATCAAGTGTCGACTCATTTGGGGTTGGTCCCAGGTCCATATGTCATACCATGCCTGAGATATGGGTGTGACCCACTTTCAAAAATTTTGGCAACTCCCACTTATTTAATGTTAAAAATGCATGTGTGTACGTCAGGAATGCTTTAGGGGGTCAAAAAATGTGATTTCCAGCAATTATGAAAAATGCACTCAATGACCCCTAGGTGACCTCCGTGACCTTGATCCATATTTTGAATCTCCACTGAGTGTCGACTCATTTCATGTTGATCCCAGGTTCATATGTCATACCACGCCTGAGATATGGGCGCGACCCACTTTCAAAAATTTTGGCCACGCCCACTTTTTTAATGTAAAAAATGCATGTGTGTATGTCAGAAATGTTTTCGGGGGTCAAAAAATGTGATTTCCAGCAATTATGAAAAATGCACTCAATGACCCCTAAGTGATCTCCGTGACCTTGACCCATATTTTGAATCTCCATCGAGTGTCGACTCATTTGAAGTTGGTCCCAGATCCATACGTCATACCACACATGAGATATGGGCATGACCCACTTTAAAAAAAAATTGGCCATGCCCACTTTTTTAACGTAAAAATGCATGTGTACGTCAGGAATGCTTTAGGGGGTCAAAAAATGTGATTTCCAGCAATTATGAAAAATGCACTCAATGACCCCTGGGTGACCCCCGTGACCTTGACTCATATTTTAAATCTCCATCGAGTGTCGACTTATTTGGTGTTGGTCCTAGGTCCATATGTCATACCACACCTACAGACAACCCTGATACCCCAGGAATCTGAAAAACATAGGTGGCCGAGTATCTTGCAGACAAAAAAGTGATAAGAAGACAGAAGACAGGAGGAGGAGAAGAAGAAGAAAAGGAAAAAAAAAAAAAGACGTTCTCATCTCGGCAAGAACCTGAATATGTATATAATGTTTGATGATGATCGGAAAAGAACTGCAGGTTGTTGCATGTGCTGAACAAATTGTGGATAGACTCACAGACATCTGCATGTGCCATTACAATAGCTTACCTTGAATTTGTCAAGTTAAGCTAAAAATGAATATGTTGATGATGAGCATATTTTTGGTGGCAACACAATTTGAATATTTACAACATATTTTAATTATTATTAACTGAAACAAGTGCCAAGATTGGAAAACTGACATCGTTTAACTGGTTTTCGAGCTGAGTAAACACCATGGCATTTGATGATCTGAAAGCTATTATGCTGTGACTAAAGTCACACCATAACAGCTTTCATGTCATCAAATATCATTGATACAAGGAGTTGATACACTGATTCACTCGACACCATCATAGGAGGGGAAGACTGAGTTGCGAAGATTTTCAGTGATGTTCCAGCAATTCAGCAGTATGGAGATCTGGGAGCTCGACTGGATGGAGAAAATGGCAACTTTGGGCAAATTCCAAGCATGCTACTGATTTTGTAGAATTCAGACAAAAGGGATGTGGATAACTGTCTCAAAGTAGTGTTCCATTGTCTGGAAACGGTTGTTGCAGACCTCATGAAGGTTTCCTCTTATGGCGTTAACACAGAGCCTTGATATTGTGTCAACACAGGACCTCACAGGACCTCAGATAAACATTAATGCTTCATTACAGTACCATAACCAGGACTATTGTGTAGAACATGATGTTTTGTTTAACTGGTAGAGTGCTAAATTATGTTTCAAAGTTGATTTGTAACATGAGTATTTTTTTTCAAGGGTACCATGCTATGAGCAAAAAAAAACCCAGTATAGTAAGATTTTGTTCATAAACAATTGTTTTGTTATAATTTATTGGAGAGTGTCCATTCTTCCAGGATTACTAATATCAAGGTTTCTGAGAGACATTGGTTCCTGACACTAATGGTACAGGACCTGGACTGCTTCAGTCAGTCAGTCTGTGATTTCTTAGGACATCTAAGGGTTGGTGATAGTCATCAATGTGCTGGCAGTCTAAAATGACCTTCACCTTGTCTAACTGCAGTATTCCCTTCTTTGGGCCATGACTTGATCTCTTTATTGGTTTTCTTTTTCTTTTTTTTTACAAATGATGACTTAATGAAGAATGCTGAAGAAGTTGGTATTCAATTCAGGACCACCCTTCATGAACATAACATTTCTTGCAACGCATTCCATGCTTATTGGTGGCATTCAAACCTTCATCTAACGTAAGAGCCAAATGAAAATTGCATACACGATACAACTAATCATTATGAAGCAGCAGACCAAATATAAAATCAATCCCTTGCATAGAAGCCGAGAAAACCTTAACGGAAAATTTCAATGTTCAGTGGGTACAGTAAAATTTCAAAGTATCGGCAAACAGGAAGAGGCTGCATGGCAGATCTGAAAATTGCTTACACGATACAACTAATCATTATGAAGCAGCAGACCAAATATAAAATCATTCCCTTTCATAGAAGCCAAGAAAACTTTGACGGAAGAAGTGTTTCGGACAGACTGACGGACTGATGGATGGACGGAGTCGAGCGGTTACTTGACCTGCTCTGCCGCTGGCGACGCAGGTAATAATACATTTGGGACAACTTTTTCAGAGCAATGTAAGAGGGGCAGTTTGCACCAGTACGGGAACTTAAGGTTAAACCTATCAAATATCCTTTTGGGTTTTTGGGTTAATAAATTGCACACAAAACTGGAATTAACAGTTGAGTGAAAAATACTTATACCATGCTCACCCGTGTTACCACTTGTGAAAAGCCTGTATGTTAAATTCTAGCTTTTAACCCAATTACTGGTCTAAAGCTTCTACTGCGGTTAAAACGTTTTCAGTGGGAATTCCATTACAAAAATTTACACCAATAGTAGAACTACATTCAACCTGACCTTTGACATGACCCAATTTGCCGACTTCAATACATTCACACTTCGCGGTGTTTCATTCAAACATACAACGTTTTGCGGTACTATCTACTATGTGCAATGACTTATTATTAAGTTTAAAATTAAATAATTAAAATAAAATTCAAGAATTGTTAATAATAATTTGGCTGAAAAGCAAGGAAAATTCAATCAACTTTGATGATGTGTCGAGCTGTTAATCAAGCATTCACATGAAATAATGCCCACCAGCGCATATGTAAACAAAACAAACCCATGTGTTTGCTCGTCTGCAAACAGAAAATATCATTTTTTTTATCCATTTTAAGTGACAAAATTGATTATTTATTCAGAGCATGGTATAAATAAAACAAATAGAACCTCATGGTTAAAGACCTTATCTTACTCGTGGTTTAAATCGGATTACCGGCCATGTACCTATTTATTCTATATTTTAACTATTAACCTGCCAAGTATTTTCAAGATATTTTTCATCAAATCTAGATCTAGTCATGGCTGCTGTGAAGCTGCCATGACTAGATTTAATGAAAAATTCATCTAAATCTAAAATAAAAAAACTTTGGTGAAAAAATCCATTCTGTATACAAGGGGAAAATCTGATTAAACATACTCAAATGATACTTATTTCTATGGCAAGAGAAATCCTGTCCTTGGCAGGAATATCTGCCTGCAGCATGCAAGGAGTTAAATGCTTAGACACAGTGTAAAATTATAACTATGTGAAATCTCAAACTGATGTGTATACATGACATGTGAAGATAAGAGCACCAAATGACATATAAATTACTGTATTCAAGACAGATTTAAATGTTGCTTTTTCACACCCAAATGCATTCTCTGAGATAATAACAAATCAAGATTCTAACTATTGTATTGTAAAGTAACTATTTTACATCCAAAGCCTATGAAAGTGGCTTGTAAATTTTTCTTCATTTTTGAAAATTTCTTTTGGTAAGGCCGATAAATTGCCATTATCATGTTTAAACCTTCAATCCTTCATCCAATGTAATGGCCAAATCTGGTGAGCACTGTTCTCAAATATCATCATTAATTTTATTAAGTCAAGCTAGGTAATTGAATTAAAAAAGTTGAACAACTAAATTCCATTTTGCACGCATTCTTTTTGGAATAAACAAATGGTGTAAAATTGGGTTTTAACACTGTATGACCTTCAAACAATTATTATATCCTTCACTAACTGGGCCAATACCACACGCTAATTCAATATTTACAACAGTGGAATCCTTTTAACTGGATAGCCATTTTGTCAGAGAAAATTATTCAATTAACCCTTTACCCAACGTAATGGCCAAAACCAGCCAGCGCTATTCTCAAAAATTGCCAATTAATTTTCATTATTTTTTCATTTTTTGTCTCAAAAACATAGGTTATGACCCCTCATTGGAACAAGCTCGTTCCAATGAGGGGTCATAACCTATGTTTTTGAGACAAAAAAAGAAAAAAATTAGTTATCCCAAAAACTTTTTTACAAGTGTCGTCTGTTTTTCATGTTAGGTAAAGGGTTAACAGGAGTATTCAATTCACAAAAATTTGATCACTTTTCTGTACTCTAGAGATAAACATAGTGTTTAATATATTATATCTTATCTGACTGAGCTCGTTCCAATGAGGGGTCATAACCTATGTTTTTGAGACAAAAAATGAAAAAAATTAGTTATTCTAAAAAATTTTTTACAAGTGCCGTCTGCTTTTCATGTTGGGTAAAGGGTTAACAGGAGTATTCAATTCATAAGAATTTGATCACTTTCCTGTACTCTAGAGATAAACATAGTGTTTAAGGCCACACAAAGTAGATCTTCTGTTTCTCAGGCCATTATTTGTGAAATTGCATGCGGGCGAGCGTTTTTTTTATTTTATTTTTTATTTCAGTAATTACTTTTTTGCCATCAAAAGTTCATGTTCTTATGATTATGAAGTTTTAGGCCTCATAATCTACAGAATAGCATGAGTGGTGGTGTATTTCATCCCTTGAGTGCAAGAAGACTTTGCAATGCAAAGGAATGTACAATTAAGAGATAACCAGTTAAGTGAGTGCCACTGTACAAAACCAATTAATGCTTCCATTGAGAAAATCTGATCTCATTGCATTGATGAAGGAAGCAATGGTGAGCGAGCGATACAAGGTATGAGTGTCCCAGGCACTCTATGGTTCCCAAAGCAACAATATGAGAGCACAGAGCCCTCAACAAAAAAGCATTTATGGGTTTAGTACATCACAGCTTGTTCATCTCCACAGTATAAAATAAAACTACATACAGAAACAACTCACGATCATGGTTTCTGACCCTGGGAAAAATGTATCCCAGATGTTATGTTTAGCTTTCAATTTTGTGTATCTGAAATGCTACATTTTTTATTTCTTTTTGAACAGGAGTGATGCACAATTTTTAAAGAATATTTTGGAAGAAAGTTCCAAGTTGGAATTTGCATTAGAAGACCCTCCCAGGAGTGCTCTGATTCAGGTAAGTAAATGCTGAAATCACTTTCTAAGCATTCAGGGATTGTTTCAAAGAATGTCATAATCCAGACAACCGCTCCAGTATAGGAATGTACAATTTGACAGAGAATTTCATCTGTGTATCTCTGACATGTTAAATACCCATTCTGAGCCATTATTAAAACGGAATGCTCCATGAAACAAGAGACAATATTTCTCGTTATCTCTCTCCATACATTCCTGTAACCATGATGAAATTTATATAGGACTTGAATTTGTTCGCAAACAGAATGTGTCGTAGAAGTACTAATTGCCAGTTCACCTGGTTTCTGGCAAACTTAGGTCTCACAATCCCAGGATTGGTGGTCAAAATCGGTCATAAGCTGGTGTGCAAAAATGATTAATGCTTAATGGATGTGATGCCTGTAACTTGGCCTTAGAAATCATGCCATTTCCTGGTTTCTGTGATCAGTACTGAAGTCTACAGAAGAGCATATTCATTTGTTTGCCGACACATCAATTCAACTATGCCGCTGGGCTGTCATACTTATTGGCCTGTTCATTTGTGGTCATTGCTGCACATCAACAATTGCTTAGAAGCTTCATGGAGGAGATGCTTGTAAGTTTGCCTTGGAAGTTGTGCCATCTTCAGGTTTTTGTGATCAGAACTCTGAAGTCTACAGCAGAAGAAAGTTGTCATTTGTTTGCCTACCCCTCAACTGCCTCATTGGGCTATCATACTTATAGGCCTGTTCATTTGTCATTGCTGCATAGTGACTTCAATTCCCACATTAAATCACAGAATAGCATTTTGTTCAGGCATGTTGGTTTGAATCATTTTTATGGTAAAACCAGCCTTCCATACACCCAGGTGTTTAGTTTGTTAGGCATTTCTTACTCTACACTTATTTTGAACACTTTACAAAATATGATCCTTAACTTTTTTTGTTCAGTTAGTGATGAAACCTTTAATCAAACCATATTGGCTATAGGCCGATATCCGACCATCGGTTCACCCGTCAGAAGTTGGGGTAAACATCGGCGGACAGTGATTGTTAAAAAGAAAAGTTAACATTTTCATGCTGCTGTGCCTCAATTTATTGAACTTACACATAAATAGTTTTGGGACAGAAATAACAAAGAGACATTTTAGGATAAAAATGGCTCAAAAGTACAATTATATCACAGTCCTGTTTGAACTCATTAACTTGCAGCTGCAGCTCAGGAGTCAGATGATCATGTGATGACTCTTCATGTTGGAACACAAGTTCTGTGTAGAATTGCCCAAATTTCAACTTTCTTTAAATGGCTGCCCTTGTGTTGTATTTTTAAACGGCATAAGCTTGCAAGCTGATCAAAATTCATGACATGGGGAGTAAAGAAAGTTAATGGAAGCGATAATAAATAAAGAATGAAAGTGTCAATGACACTGTAGCTCAACTTGACAAACTTGAACTTGGTAAGTTATAAGTGAAATGGCAAAATTGAAGATCATTGGTACCAATGTTATTTGGTGAAATTTCAACATAACAGCATTGTGTGAGCACAACGTCAGAGTAATCCATGCATTTTAAAATGTAAACTGTAAGGCTGGCTAAAGGAAGAATGCTGATACACAAATGCAGTAAGTTTAAAGGTCATTGTAAACGGCAACTTTTTTCATAGAAATGAATGCTAATCAATAGCTCTTATCTAGAGGTCCCGCCTAATGAGCACACCAAGTTCAAAAACAATCCTATGATATATGTGACCTGTAGGCCATGTCAAAGAAGAATGCTGATGCACAAATGCAATAAATTCAAAGACTGTTGCTAACAGCAATAGTTTGTGATAGAAATGAAAAGAAAATCGATAGCTCCTATCTTTGTCACCCTGCATAAGCATACAAAGTTTCAAAACAACCTGATAATGAATGCGCCATCTGAGGCATGCCAAAGGAAGATGTTAATGCACAAATGCACTAAGTTTGAAGGTCACTGCTTGTGGCAACGTTTTTTTTTTTTCTTTTTTGTGGAAATTCATAAATATACCCTGCAGAGAGTGCAAAAGGGATAAGTTGCTGCAAAAATGCAGTAAGTTCAAAGGCTGGTGATAACAATAATATTTTATGGAAATGAAAAAAAATCAATAGCTCACATCTAGAGGTCAACTCAAACACACATACCAAGTTACAAAGTGATCCAATCATAAATGTGCCCTGAAGGGTGCGCCAAAGGGAAAAATATTGAAGCCTGACTAAACTAAGTGCCAAAGGGAACTAAGTTCTAAGAACGTTGCCAGCAGCAACATTTTTTTATGGAAATGGAAGAAATTGATAGCTCCCATCTAGAGGTCACCCCAAACAAGCATACCAAGTTTCAAAGTGATCTGGCACTCTCCATTAATTTGTAATAGAACATATTTATATTAACAAAATATTATTTGCGTTTCCATGAATATGAAACACGTGCAAGGAAAATCTTGGCTTTTGCTCTGGTACCCTCATTTTTCAGAAAACCCTGGTGGTTGCTTCTAGCACCCAACCAATTAACATTGACCATCTGACATTGGCATCGACAGGTGGCCGATTTTGTATTCAAACCATGAGCATTTGTCTGATGCAACTTTCTTATCAGCTCATCATGATGTTCAGTATATATGTCACTGGTCTGGCACAACTGCACATAACACAATTAACTAACAAACCAGGATACAAACTAAAGTTGTTCTCGGTACAATTTCCAGATAAGATGCACCTACAGTTCAGTCAGTCACCGCGGACTGGTTGTAATCCATGTATAGGCAGTGATGTCCACACAAGTGTTTTACAAGTAAAAACAAGCCAAGACCAATACCGGGTCGGGACCTGCGTCGCTACATGCAATTGAATCGGTAAACAGGAAGTGGCCGCACAGCAGATCTGAAAATTGCATACACGATACAACTGATCATTATCAGGCTCCAGTTGAAATACAAAATCAATCCCTTGCATAGAAGCCGAAAAAAGTTTGCCGAAAAATTTCAATGTTCAGTGGGTACAGTAAAATTTCAAAGTATCGGCAAACAGGAAGTGGCTGCACAGTAGATCTGAAAATTGCATACACGATACAACTGGTCATTATCAGGCTCCAGATGAAATACAAAATCAATCCCTTGCATAGAAGCTGAGAAAAGTTTGACGAAAAATTTCAATGTTCAGTGGGTACAGTAAAATTTCAAAGTATCGGCAAACAGGAAGTGGCTACACGGCAGACCTGAAAATTGCTTACACGATACAACTCATCATTATGAAGCAGCAGACCAAATATAAAATCAATCCCTTGCATAGAAGCCGAGAAAACCTTGATGGAAAATTTCAATGTTCAGTGGGTACTGTAAAATTTCAAAGTATCGGCAAACAGGAAGTGGCTGCACGGCAGACCTGAAAATTGCTTACACGATACAACTCATCATTATGAAGCAGGAGACCAAATATAAAATCAATCCCTTGCATAGAAGCCGAGAAAATGTTGACGGAAAATTTCAATGTTCAGTGGGTACTGTAAAATTTCAAAGTATCGGCAAACAGGAAGTGGCTGCACGGCAGACCTGAAAATTGCATACACGATACAACTCATCATTATGAAGCAGCAGACCAAATATAAAATCAATCCCTTGCATAGAAGCCAAGAAAACTTTGACAAAGTGTTTCGGATGGACGGACGGATGGACTGACGGAAGGACGGACGGATGGACTGATGGACAGACGGACTGACGGGCGGAGTCGAGCGGTTACTAGACCTGCTCTGCCGCTGGCGACGCAAGTAAAAATCAGCAGCAGCAAAATTTTAGTTAATGAAGCACCATGTTGTATCCGGTGCTTCATTAATTAAATTTTTGATGAATATTCCTATAATCAGTGTTTGGAATTTAATATTATTGCATCCACAGAACTATTGCCCACCCATGGAAAGTGACCAGTCCATGGCAGCCAATCTTTATTCAGGGTAATGTAGAAAACCAGACTGATAGCTATGCTATTCAATGAACCACAGAGATGTTGAAATTAAAAATCCTTTTGAACCTCATGCACGGGTGTTGATCATTTACTGTTTCAGGGCTTTTTATATTTCAACAAGAATCCGAGAATTGATTCACCCTACAATCTGTGCAACAAAACCAGCGAGAATCCATGTAGATTCTCGCTGCACCTCTGCTAGGATTTGCGTGAAAAGAATTGAGTCAATTTAACCCTTTACCTAATATTGCGGCAGCCCATTAACCAATACAAGGCTAACATGACCTGAAATATCCTGACACTTTGTCAATAAAATTGTACAAATATGGCTGGCTCTCAGTAACATCCATATTTGAAAGGTGTTAATGGTAAATATTGTTTATTTTTTAAAATATTATCAAATTCAGTTTGGGTTTTAAAAATTAGAAAGCTGTGGCACATAAATGGTAAGTGTTAACAGGCATTATCAGCATACAACAGAGGATCAACCATGGTGCTCTCATGGGATCCGGAGACACACTCATAGCCAGTATGGATTCTCACAACCATTTCCGCGAGAATCCAAATGGATTCTCCCAAATTTAGATGAAATATAAGTCCTGTATTTTGCAATAACAGGAAACTCCAGTTGAATGGGTGTGTGTACAGTGTGAAATTACAACGGTTTCAATCTAATGTTATGTACTAATGGGCCTTACAGCAAGAACATGCCTCCTGATTATAGTCATACAATCAAATAAGGTCAGATAAAACTTTCTGGTTCGATCTGCAATTGTGCCCAACTGAATACATGGGTATTATCCAGTATGAAGTTCTCTCAGAGAGACTATGTAGCCAATGAAAGACCAAGTGGTTATCTTAGAAACAAGTTGGGAGATTTTTCAGGTAAATCCAGGGTCATTCTGCCTGAAATATAGTAGAAGTACAGAAATCCATTCTGTGCAAAACTCTGTGTATTTACAATGATGAATAGCATTCCAAAGTATGTCAAAGGAAATGGTTTTCTTTGCAAACGTTTCTGTCTCCAAAACGGCAACCACCTCCACTTTCCCTCCTTATCATGTCACATTTTTTCACAAAATCCACTCAGGAATGCATATCTACTCTACATAATAGTATTAAGGATTTCACTTTATTAAGATTCCAATACCCCTGACCAAGCCTGAATTTAAGCAACCTGTCAATTACAACATGAGGTCCCCAGAGGGTGAATTTGCTGATGCTATCCCATACAGTGGGCCCATTTATACTCTAGGTACATCTTTCTGTTTTGGCTTCAGACCTTGATTCAGACTGAGGTTCACAGAGGGTAAATTTTGTGATGCTATCCTGCTGTGCAGGGTAGCATAACCAAATTCACCGTCTGGGGGCCTCCTTTTGCAGATGACAGTCTGCTTATTTTCAGGCTTGCCCCCGACAATATCAAAAATAATATTGCAACATACTGGTACATCAGCATACACTTTTGTTTAAAAGCAGGTGACTCCAAGTGGCATTTTGCAATTTATACATTGCCAGTCTAAAAACTAATTCTGGAATTTGCTACACAATATGGTTCATGTTTTTTTTTTATGTCGGCACTGATAATGAATGTTTAGTAATACTTGTGACCTGATTAAGTTCCAAATTCAGTGACAGGCAATTCAAATTTCATCAACTCTGAGGTAGGGCAAATACATTATTAACATTTGATTGACAGCAGATGAATGACTAGATTGTGAAGAGGAGGAGCTAGTGCAGCGATAAAGGTGAACAGACTTACATGTATTTGTTTGTATTGACTGGGGTCATGTGTGCAGATGTTCTGACAAAAAAGCAGATGACAATACAATATGACAATACATTATTTTTATAATTTTTTTTCATAAAGCAACACTCAGTCAACTAACAAAGAATTAGTGACAATATATAAATAAATGCTTATTGACAGCCAACAGTGTTTTCATAGGGGTTTAAACTGGATGTGGCCTGTCCCAACTTGGGACCAAGAATATGCCCCTCTCCCCTCCCCCTCCCCCCCCCCCCCCCCCCCCCCCCCCGCGACTGCGACACACTCTCCGATAGTGCACAACAATAATACCAAGTATCATCAAAGCCATCAAATGTTCTGAACTATAGTTGAATTTGGATGTGGGGGTATGCAAACTTGAACTAAGCCTGTGACCTGACCTTGACCTTATAGACAGACATTCCAACCCACCTTATTTGAGACGCACCCTCTAGTGGTGGGCAACATTAATACCATCAATCATTACTATCCTTCATGGCTATCAAAAGTTCTGAGCCAGACATGATTTATGTATATTTGGATATGGGTATGTGAACTTTGAAGTAAGTCTGTGACCATGATCTTGCAGGCAAGCATTCCAACCTTACGCATGACACACCCTCTGGTGGCGGGCAACATTAATACTAAATATCATTAATATCCATCAAGGCCATCAAAAGTACTGAGTCAGACACGATTTGTGTATATTTGGATATGGGTATGTGACCTTGAACTGAGCCTGTGACCTTGACCTTCCAGGCTGGCAGGCATTCCAATCTTATTTGCGACACACCTCTGGTGGTGGTCAACATTAATACCAAGTATCATTAATATCCTTCAATGCCATCAAAAGTTCTACGTCGGACACGACTTGTGTATTTGGATATGGGTATGTGAACTTGAACTAAGTCTGTGACCTTGACCTTGTAGACAGGCATTCCAATCTTATTCGCAACACACCCTCTGGTGGTGGTCAACATTAATACCAAGTATCATTAATATCCTTCAGGGCCATCAATAGTTCTGCACCAGACACGACTTGTGTATTTGGATATAGGTATGTGAACTTGAACTAAATCTGTGACCTTTTAGACAGGCATTCCAACCTTATTTGCGACACACCCTCTGGTTGTGGCAACATTAATACCAAGTATCATTAATATCCTTCAAGGCTATCAAAAGTTCTGAGCCAAACACGACTTGTATAAATTTGGATATAGGTATGTAAACTTGAACGAAGTCTGTGATCTTTTAGACAGGCATTCCAACCTTATTCATGACAAACCCTCTGGTGGTGGGCAACAGTAATACCAAGTATCATTAAAATCCTTCAAGGCCATCAAAAATTATGAGCCAGACACAACTTGTGTATATCTGGATATGGGTATGTGACCTTGAACTAAATCTGAGACCTTGACCTTGTAGACAGGCATTCCAATCTTATTCGCAACACACCCTCTGGTGGTGGGCAACATTAATACCAAGTATCATTAATATCCTTCACGGCAAACAAAAGTTCTGAGCTGGACATGACTTGCACAGACAGACAGACAGACAGACGACAGACAGACAGACAGACAGACAGACAGACAGACAGACAGACAGACAGACAGACAGACAGACAGACAGACAGACAGACAGACAGACAGACAGATGGACGGATGGACGGATGGACGGATGGACGGATGGATAGACAGATACAGTGATTCCTATATACCCTCTGAACTTTGTTCGTGGTGGTTTAATAACAAGAAAACAGTGCAATGCAAAGAATTGCACATGCCCCCTCGAGCAATGTCAACATGGACAATACAAAAATTATTCAATTTTCTGCTGCCATTCAACAAAAATTATTCCCAGACAAAAAACAATGCAAACACTTCACATGGACAGTTTTCCAAAGTCTAAAAGAGGGCATAACTGTGGTAAGTATGCATGGATATAACCCATAATATGAGGATGTGCTTTCCCCCAGAATAATAAAGGACATCAAAATCCAACAGCTGATGCCAGTTATGATGCAAAATGTTTATATGAAAAGTTTTATAAGTGTAACAAGGGCCATAACTCTGGTGTGTATGCATGGACAAAACATGCAATATGTGGATGTCAGATGGAAGGATGAGCAGATGGACAGATGGATAGATGGACAGAGATCTGGACTATATCCACCGAACCTTGTAACTAGGGTAGGGCATAACAATAAGGAATTGTCTTGTATGAATATTTCTATTCAGTGTTAATTAATAATGGGGTTAACATAGATATTTTTATTAGCCACATTTTGTATCACAACTGTACAGAGAAGTAATGGGTAAAATACTAATATTCAATAGTTTCAAAAACATATTCAGTTAATGAAGATGTACAAGCATGTCTAACCTATTTTTGCACATCATATTTTGTTTTCAAGGAACCATGAACTTTAACTTGAAGTTGAAAGGAAGAAGAAATCCTGGTATCATGTGATCAGGTTCTGCTCCACAGTTTTCCAGGCATTTCCAATGAAAGTGTCAATGACACTGTAGCTTAACTTGTGTGTTGTGTTTGATGAAAAGGATAATGTTCAATGTTTATGAAAGGATTATGAAATAAGACAAGAATTGTGATAATTGGGAATATGTTCATTTCTGTTCCCTGTGTGCTATGTTTATGATAAAAATAATATGAGGTGTACACTGTACTAAAGAGCTGAGGGGTGGGTTAATATGACCTCACAGTTAATGTATGTGGCCCTCACAGTTAACATATATCAACAAAAGTTACCAAGTTACAGTGAAATTATTCCAAAACGAGTCATCCTATCAAGTTACATTAAAATCCCCTCATAAATATGGCCTGTAGACTGTGCTAAAGGTTTTCGGGCTTCGGGCCCCTGTAGCCGTCAGTTTCCCAATTGCGTCCAAAGGGGACGTTCTCATCTAGACATTATATGAAGTCAATCTACCAAGTTACAATGAAATCCCTTAATAAATATGACCTGTAGACTGTGCTAAAGGTTTTTGGGCTTTGGGCTCAGGCAGCCATCATGGTTGAATGATCGCAAACAAAAGGGGACATTCTCATCTGGACACTATTTGGAGTCATCCTACCAAGCTACAATGAAATCCCTTCATAATTATGACCTGTAGACTGTTCTAAAGGTTTTCGGGCTTTGGGCCCCTGAAGCCGTCACAGTTGCTCAATCGTGTCCAAAAGGGGACGTTCTCATCTAGACATTATATGAAGTCAACCTACCAAGTTACAATGAAATCCCTTCATAAATATGACCTGTAGACTGTACTAAAGGTTTTCGGGCTTCAGGCTCGGGCAGCCATCATGGTTGAATGATCGCAACCAAAGGGGACAATCTCATCTGGGCATCATCTGGAGTGATCCTGCGAAGTTACAATGAAATCCCTTCATAAATATGACCTGCAGACTGTACTCAAGGTTTTCGGATTTCGGGCACCTGTAGCCATCACAGCTGACCAATCACGACCAAAAGGGGATGTCATCATCTAGGCATTACATGGAGTCAACCTAACAGGTTACAATGAAATCCTTCTATACATATAACCTTTTGCCTATGCTAAAGGTTTTTGGGCTCGGGCACCCATCAAGGCTGAATGATCACGGCCAAAATGGGACGTTCTCATCTAGACATTATTTGGAGTCATCCTACCAAGTTACAATGAAATCCCTTCATAAATATGACCTGTAGACAGTGCAAAAGGTTTTCGGGCTTCGGGCACCTTTAGCCGTCAAAGTTGCCCAATCATGTCCAAAAGGGGACGTTCTCATCTAGACATTATATGAAGTCAACCTACCAAGTTACAATGAAATTCCTTCATAAATATGACCTGTAGACTGTGCTTAAGGTTTTCGGGCTTCGGGCTCGGGCAGCCATCATGGTTGAATGATCGCAACCAAAGGGGACAATCTCATCTGGGCATCATCTGGAGTGATCCTACGAAGTTACAATGAAATCCCTTCATAAATATGACCTGTAGACTGTGCTCAAGGTTTTTGGGCTTTGGGCACTTGTAGCCATCACAGTTGACCAATCACGACCAAAAGGGGATGTCATCATCTAGGCATTATATGGAGTCAACCTAATAGGTTACAATGAAATCCTTCCATAAATATGACCTTTTACCTATACTAAAGGTTTTTGGGCTCGGGCACCCATCAAGGCCGAATGATCGCGATCAAAATGGGATGTTCTCATCTAGACATTATTTGGAGTCATCCTACCAAGTTACAATGAAATCCCCTCATAAATATGACCTGAAGACTGTGCTAAAGGTTTTCGGGCTTCGGGCACCTTTAGCCATCACAGTAGCCCAATCATGTCCAAAAGGGGACGTTCTCATCTAGACATTATATGAAGGTAACCTACCAAGTTACAATGAAATCCCTTCATAAATATGACCTGTAGACTTTGCTAAAGGTTTTTGGGCTTCGGGCTCGGGCAGCCATCATGGTTGAATGATCGCAACCAAAGGGGACAATCTCATCTGGGCATCATCTGGAGTGATCCTGCGAAGTTACAATGAAATCCCTTCATAAATATGACCTGCAGACTGTACTCAAGGTTTTCGGATTTCGGGCACCTGTAGCCATCACAGCTGACCAATCACGACCAAAAGGGGATGTCATCATCTAGGCATTACATGGAGTCAACCTAACAGGTTACAATGAAATCCTTCTATACATATAACCTTTTGCCTATGCTAAAGGTTTTTGGGCTCGGGCACCCATCAAGGCTGAATGATCACGGCCAAAATGGGACGTTCTCATCTAGACATTATTTGGAGTCATCCTACCAAGTTACAATGAAATCCCTTCATAAATATGACCTGTAGACAGTGCAAAAGGTTTTCGGGCTTCGGGCACCTTTAGCCGTCAAAGTTGCCCAATCATGTCCAAAAGGGGACGTTCTCATCTAGACATTATATGAAGTCAACCTACCAAGTTACAATGAAATTCCTTCATAAATATGACCTGTAGACTGTGCTTAAGGTTTTCGGGCTTCGGGCTCGGGCAGCCATCATGGTTGAATGATCGCAACCAAAGGGGACAATCTCATCTGGGCATCATCTGGAGTGATCCTACGAAGTTACAATGAAATCCCTTCATAAATATGACCTGTAGACTGTGCTCAAGGTTTTTGGGCTTTGGGCACTTGTAGCCATCACAGTTGACCAATCACGACCAAAAGGGGATGTCATCATCTAGGCATTATATGGAGTCAACCTAATAGGTTACAATGAAATCCTTCCATAAATATGACCTTTTACCTATACTAAAGGTTTTTGGGCTCGGGCACCCATCAAGGCTGAATGATCGCGATCAAAATGGGATGTTCTCATCTAGACATTATTTGGAGTCATCCTACCAAGTTACAATGAAATCCCCTCATAAATATGACCTGAAGACTGTGCTAAAGGTTTTCGGGCTTCGGGCACCTTTAGCCGTCACAGTAGCCCAATCATGTCCAAAAGGGGACGTTCTCATCTAGACATTATATGAAGGTAACCTACCAAGTTACAATGAAATCCCTTCATAAATATGACCTGTAGACTTTGCTAAAGGTTTTTGGGCTTCGGGCTCGGGCAGCCATCATGGTTGAATGATCGCAACCAAAGGGGACAATCTCATCTGGGCATCATCTGGAGTGATCCTGCGAAGTTACAATGAAATCCCTTCATAAATATGACCTGTAGACTGTGCTCAAGGTTTTCGGGCTTCGGGCACCTGTAGCCATCACAGTTGACCAATCACGACCAAAAGGGGATGTCGTCATCTAGGCATTATATGGAGTCAACCTAACAGGTTACAATGAAATCCTTCTATAAATATAACCTTTTGCCTATGCTAAAGGTTTTTGGGCTCGGGCACCCATCAAGGCTGAATGATCACGGCCAAAATGGGACGTTCTCATCTAGACATTATTTGGAGTCATCCTACCAAGTTACAATGAAATCCCTTCATAAATATGACCTGTAGACAGTGCAAAAGGTTTTCAGGCTTCGGGCACCTTTAGCCGTCAAAGTTGCCCAATCATGTCCAAAAGGGGACGTTCTCATCTAGACATTATATGAAGTCAACCTACCAAGTTACAATGAAATCCCTTCATAAATATGACCTGTAGACTGTGCTTAAGGTTTCCGGCTTCGGGCTCGGGCAGCCATCATGGTTGAATGATCGCAACCAAAGGGGACAATCTCATCTGGGCATCATCTGGAGTGATCCTGCGAAGTTACAATGAAATCCCTTCATAAATATGACCTGTAGACTGTGCTCAAGGTTTTCGTGCTTCGGGCACCTGTAGCCATCACAGCTGACCAATCACGACCAAAAGGGGATGTCATCATCTAGGCATTATATGGAGTCAACCTTACAGGTTACAATGAAATCCTTCTATAAATATAACCTTTTGCCTATGCTAAAGATTTTTGGGCTCGGGCACCCATCAAGGCTGAATGATCATGGCCAAAATGGGATGTTCTCATCTAGACATTATTTGGAGTCATCCTACCAAGTTACAATGAAATCCCTTCATAAATATGACCTGTAGACAGTGCAAAAGGTTTTCGGGCCTCAGGCCCCTGTAGCCATCACATTTGCCCAATCATGTCCAAAAGGGGCTGTTCTCATCTAGACATTATATGAAGTCAACCTACCAAGTTACAATGAAATCCCTTCATAAATATGACCTGTAGACTGTGCTAAAGGTTTTCGGGCTTCAGGCTCGGGCAGCCATCATGGCTGAATGATCGCAACCATAGGGGACAAGCTCATCTGGGCATCATCTGGAGTGATCCTAAGAAGTTACAATGAAATCCCTTCATAAATATGACCTGTAGACTGTGCTCTGGGTTTTCGGGCTTCGGGCACTAGTAGCCATCACAACTGACCAATCACGACCAAAAGGGGATGTCGTCATCTAGGCATTACATGGAGTCAACCTAACAGGTTACAATAAAATCCTTCCATAAATATGACCTTTTGCCTATGCTAAAGGTTTTTGGGCTCGGGCACCCATCAAGGCTGCATGATCGCGATCAAAATGGGACGTTCTCATCTAGACATTATTTGGAGTCATCCTACCAAGTTACAATGAAATCCCTTCATAAATATGACCTATAGACTGTGCTAAAGGTTTTCGGGCTTTGGGCCCCTGTAGCCATCACAGTTGCCCAATCATGCCCAAAAGGTGACTTTCTCATCTAGACATTGTATGATGTCAACCCACCAAGTTACAATGAAATTCCTCAATAAATATGACCTGTAGACTGTGGTAACGGTTTTCAGGTTTTGGGCTCGGGCAGTCGTCACGGTTGGCAGATCATGCCCAAATGGGGAAATTCTCATCTAAACATCATAAGGAGTCATCCTACCAAGTTACAATGAAATCCCTCCACATTAAACATGACCTGCAGACTGTGCTAAAAGTTTTTGGGTTTCGGACTTGGGCAGCCATCATGGTTGATAGATCATGCCCAAAAGGGGACGTTCTCATCTAGGCATTATAGAGAGGCATCCTACCAAGTTACAATGAAATCCCTGCATAAATACAACCTGTAGACTGTGCTAATGGTTTTCGGGTTTTGGGCTCGGGCAGCCATACCGGTTGCCCGATCGCGACCAAAAGGGGACGTTCTCATCTAGACATGACCCCAAACCTGCATATGAAATTTCGTGACGATCAGACAAGAACTGTGGGGTGTAGCCTGTGCTAAAGGAAAATGTGAACAGACGTCACAGACTAACAGACTAACAGACTCACAGACTAACAGACTTCCGCACGCGTGATGGCAATAGCTTATCTTGACTATGTCAAGTTAAGCTAAAAATGACATGCCATGCACTCACTTCAAATGCAAATATTCTGTAACTTACTTATCTAACCCAAAACAAGTATTACATTTCCCAAATCCACTAACAGCATACAACACTATATGACTAAGCAGAAATAAACAATCTGAATGTGGGTGAAATAATTTATTGTCAAAGGCATGACTTCAACCAGCAAAATAGCATAAAAAAAATGCCAATACCAGTCATTTTCAGCCACCCAGCAGCCTCAAAAGAAGAATTTTCCCACTATCCCCACTCACCTTACCCTGGGGCATAAAAGCCCCTATTTCTAAAATGTGAGAAAAAAAATTCCTTGTTTCCATCTCATATTTTAGTTACATACCTGGGTAAGGAACCCATGTAAAAACAACATTTCAAAAAATAGCCAATTTTTCGAAGCCACCGTTTCCCTTAATTCATCTGGTAATTTACTACAATGCATCAAACTCTGAGACCAAAACTTCAAATTCTCTTGTCCAACAAATAGCCTAATGTAATCATATATCTGATACTAAAAATATATCTCCAATTTACATGGCATTAGTTTCAACATATGCCCTATTTTTAGAATTTTACCCCTGTGCAATAGTGCGAAACTGTAGAACAGAACCTCAAAATTGCATATTGTTGCTCACGATATACCAGTATTCATTTTTAATGGTCAATATTCAACCAGTAAGAAGCTTTCAATACAGGTGTCCCACGGTATCTTCCCTCCCTGTGTATCACCCCCCCACCCTGGGTATCTTCCCCCCCCTCCAATATTTTTTTAAACATTGATAACATCAGGCATGACTATTTTTTTTTTTTTTTTTTTTTTATTTGGGTTTAACGACACATTAACAGCCAGGGTCATATCATGTCGGTGACAGTTTTACGGGTGGAGGAAGCCGGAGTATCCGGAGAGAACCACCGAGCAACGACGAGCAGCTGTCAGCTCCCCAACATTGTAACTCTGAACTCTGCACCGCGGCACAGGCAGGGTTAGATTGGTTGAAGACATGTGCACCATCGACATGCAGTACGCCTTAGTACACAGCGTCATCGTGCCCCCATGTAGGCAAGCGGGGTGAAGTGTCTTGCCCAAGGACACAACGCAGTTGCCGCAGGTGGAATTCGAACCGAGGACCTCTCGGCTTGCAGCCTGCACCTAGGCATGACTATTGAAGATGTTTATTATTTTTTCTGACATTCCAGGTTTGACAGGTTTTTTGATGAAAAAAATTCACTCAGAAATTATAATAACATTCCACGCCTTTCAGAGACAGGTTTATATTATCAGAAAAGTGTCTATCAAAATATATTCATATATATGGAAGGCTAAGTGTGTGTGTGTGTGTGTGGGGGGGGGGGGGATACACAAGCCTGTGTATCTTCCCTGGACCCACATATTCACTCATCATTGTTATTTAGAAATTATAATAACACTGCACGCCTTTCAGTGAAAGGTTTATATTATCAGAAAAGGGTCTATCAAAATGAACATTGTGGGGAGCACTTTATGGAAGGCTAAGGGGGGAGGTGGGGAAGATACACAGGCCTGTGTATCTTCCCCCCACCCAAATATTCACTCATCATTGTTATTTATAAATTATAATAACATTCCATGCCTCTCAGAGAAAGGTCCATAATATCTGAACAAGGTCTATCAAAATGAACATAATGGGGAGCACTTTATGGAAGGCTAAGGGGGGTGGGGGAGGGGAAGATACACAGGTCTGTGTATCTTCCCACCCACCCACCCACATATTCACTCATCATTGTTATTTAGAAATTATAATAACATTGCACGGCTTTCAGTGAAAGGTTTATATTATCAGAAAAGTGTCTATCACAATAAACATCGTGGGGAGCACTTTATGGCAGGCCAAGAAGAGGAGGGGGGGGGGGGGTTGGGGGAGAGATACGCAGGTCTGTGTATCTTCACCCACCCACCCACATATTCACCTATCAATGTTATTATTTTGAAATTATAATAACATTCCATGCCTTTCAGGGAAAGGTCCATAATATCTGAACAAGGTCTATCAAAAGGTCTATCAAAATGAACATCATGGGGGAGCACTTTATGGAAGGCTTAGGGGGGGGGGAGATACACAGGTCTGTGTATCTCCCCCCCCCCCCCAACCCCACCCACCCACATATTCACCTATCAATGTTATTATTTTGAAATTATAATAACATTCCATGTCTTTCAGGGAAAGATCCATAATATCTGAACAAGGTCTATCAAAATGAACATCATGGGGAGCACTTTATGGAAGGCTAAGGGGGTGGGGGGAAGATACACAGGCCTGTGTATCTTCCCCCCACCCACATATTCACTCATCATTGTTATTTAGAAATTATAATAACATTGCACGCCTTTCAATGAAAGGTTTATAGTGTCTATCAGGGGGGGGGGGGGGGAGGGGGAGGGGGGAAATAACCTATGCGTATCCACAATTCCCTATACAATATAGATTGCCACCTTGAGAGTTGAGAAAAAAATTATGAGTGGAGGGGAAGATACACAGGCCTGTGAGTCTTATGAACAGGTAGATACCCATGAATCTTCCCAGGCCCCCATAGCACCACTCCACTTGAAATTCCCCTGTATAATAATGCTTTATATCTTTAAATATTTTGTTGTTTTTTTTACTCACAGGTGGGGGGAAGATACCCAGGGTGGGGGGAAGATACACTAGTGTATCTCCCCCCCCCCCCTGGGGGGGGGGGGGGGGGGGAGGTACCCTGTTACACCGGCATTACTGGAACATGGAAATTCCCTGCAGCCAAATTACTATCAGGTTTACTAAGTTTTCTGCAACATAATAATGCATTCTCCAGCAAAATTGGAGCCAGATAATGAATGAGTCCAAAAATTGCTTAAAATGGAACTTCTGTGTACTCTGACTGCCATGACACACCCACATACTCTGTCTCAGGGTCTTATGAATATTAATAGCTTAAAATTACACATTTAACTAAAACAGGCCTACTTTTACACATTTTGAGTCATTTCTGTCCATGACCATTTTCATTACATAAACTTTTTCTTTCCATTAGTTCTTTCTTTCCACAAACTTATTCTTTCCATAAGCCCTTTCTGTTCATGACCCTTTTCAAAGAAAGTCAGATGGCACAGCATTTTCAAAAAAACTTCAACGTATTTTCAAGGCACCATACAAACCCTGTTCAACTGCAATGGAACCACGTTAACTGAATAGCCACTCTACCGGGGGGAATTAATCAATTAACAGGAGTATTTACAATTCTGTATTCAAGTGATAAACTGAGCATTAATTCTTATATCTTGTTTGACAGAGCTCCTGGAGCTCCGTCAAACGTGATATAATAGATTAAATGCCAACATTAGTGAACTTTTATCCTATTCTCTTATGCCAATGTGACTTATTGGCTAGTGATTACAGGTAAGAAACATTATTTTTCTTACCTGCATAGAAGTGAACATCTTAGTTACATTCAGAGAGAAAACAAGTCACACCATGATAAACCAAGTCTGCCATGATAAACCATTATCAAAAGAAGGCAGACATGTTAATTCTCCCAGAATGCCTGGGGAAATCCCAAAATTGCAATGTAGTTCCCGGCCTCCCGGACGGGAATCAATTTTGGACCAAAAATCCCGGAAAACAACAGTTGAATATTTCTTTCCCGTTGTAACTTATGTCAAACGTTCGGAGGAGTCCAAATCACATGCATTTCAAACTCTGGTAAAAACTCACGAAGCAGTAAAATATGGATTTAAGTTAAATTTATTTAAGAAAAGGGTATTTTATGATATTTATTTCAACTGTGTTCATCTTTATTTCTGGTTTTTTTTTTCGTAATCGGAAATTGGTGATCAATGTGCAAGTGTCGAAGTGAAAATAGGGGACTTACTTTCAAAAAATTGAAAACTCCACCTTCATTTAAATGCAGTTTTTTGGTAAATAAAACATATGAAAAGGAATTAAAGAATATATATTTATTTATCCATAGAATAGCTTTAATCCTCATCCCTTTTCCAAATCAAAATGTAAACAACACATTGACCTCAAATATTGAACACAGTTTAAAAATAGATTAAAGTTGCTTAGGATGCTGAAAAATTATGACTGCATATTTATACACAATGGACTTATTTTCTAACACTACATTTATTCCATTGTACTGACTACAGAACTGTTAACTGTTGGTCGTCTGTACCCAGAAAATTTCGAATGGAATTAAAAATAAAATTAAAAAAAAAAATGCTTCAATGATGAAAAGAAAAGTTCTGTGCAGGGTGCAAGCATCCACACATGCAAGAAGGATTTTGATAAAGATACTTTCCAAGTACTAATCTTCTTGCAGTAACTGAACATTAGGACATATCCTGATAACATTTTCAGACTTGGGGAAATTATCAGCTTAGTAGACTTTGATAAAAGCAAACCACAGGTGGTGGTGCTCCGTGGGTGGGTGGGTGGGTGGGTGGGTGGGTGGGGGGGATCATGAAGAAGAGGATGGTGGGGGGTGGGGGGGTGGGGGGTCAAATCAACAATTATTTTATGATTTTTTAATATAGCATAAATTCATCAGTATAACTGACAACTAGATCTGGATATAACCTGGTGTTAATGGTGGTCAATGAGCTGAAAATTCGCAAGTTTTTTCTTTTGTTTTATCCCCGCACGAACTTTTCCCTAAAATCCATCCCATTTCCCTGAAAATCACCCTCAGGTCCCCTGAAAAATTATTCTGGAGGTTAACATGTCTGAATGACATTATGAAGGTGAAGTAATGCAACTATACTCTTCAGTAATCACACCCCAGGCACTTCAACTGATATCTCAAAAATTAACACGTTTTCATTAACTCTCGCGAGATCCTGCATGATCCTAGCACCCTGCTCATGATAGACATAATTATGGAACACACTTCCAGTTACCATAGGTCTCGTTTCCTATTAAAAGGTAATTTCCAAGGTTATTGGATATCCTCAGCCAAATTACTATTTTGAGCTATAGTTTTAGTTTATGGTGGTGTGGATTTAGTAATTAACTCTCATTGATGGTGATATGGCCAAAATAATCTGTTGATGGTCTTGATTCAAACTGTGTACTGTCAAGTGCATTTCAATTGGGGGGTCAAGGTCACACAGGAGAGTTAAATGACTAACCCAGACCTGTTTGGGACCTGACAAATTGCAGGTTACAAATAGGACAATTTTTGTGTAAATTTGCTTTGAGAAAGCCTCCTGAAAAAATGTATAAGGAACCCATATGTTTTTTATTTAAGAAACCCACCTGTTTTTTGTCAGAATGATTATTCTTATGCTGTAAAATCCTCAGTGGAGGAATGAGGAATTCCTATAACACAGTTTTATCATTAACGATGCATGAAAATTGGAATTTATCCCCAAAATGCTAAAAAAAAATTACGATTTTGAGCCATTTTTTTAGCCATCAACTGTGTCGTTTAGCTGAGTGTATTTGAGTGAAATTGTAAGATTTTTGTTGCGTGCAGTTGTCTCCAGAAAAGGCCATATTCAGAGCTTCCAGAAACTGTATACACTGTGAGTATTGTGAATAGGAGAGGTAATTTAAATGTGAAATATCATCGGCCGTGTTAATGAGAAGCCGCACATTTCTTGAAAAGCCAACATTTTCACCTGAATAACTTAACAAGCCCTTAAGTAGAAAACTGTATTTGCTTTCATTGCAATTTCTGGCCTCCAATCTCCATAGCAACCAACTGTATCAGTGGGAATATGTTGCAGGATAACTAAAAGAAATATTAAAACATATTTTCTTTTTTCAGTGGTACCCTGTACAGATATAATTCCTAGAAAGTTCTCCCTCTTGAGGTATTTTAAGTCTGGTAATGGTATTATCAAGAGAATTATGTAGGTTTTTTACAAAATTTTATTTGACACTGCTGTTTACAGGTGCAGCTATATGGAGAACTCTTTCTAAAAAACTTTCCAAGGAATTATCAGAGTGTGGTCTAATTAGTAGAGATAATTTGGGACTGAATATTCTTAATCGTTACATGTGTACAGCTCCTTTCAAATAGCATATACTTCAAATGTCAGTCTATTGGATCAGGTCAGGAACTGAGAAGGGTCTATTTTTTAACTCTTTAGTGAACAAAATTTATGCTATGCCAGGAAAATGTGGTTGCAAGAGATTTATAGAAAATCTTTCTTTTATGATTACATTATATTATAATTGATAGAATCAGTGAATGATGCTTGACCAAATGAAGAAAGTGAGTTGAGGATGCTGTGGAGAAGGGTGGTTGGGTGGGTGGGGACAGAAATATGTATTTTGAGGGAGGATGTAGTTTACAAATGAATGTAATTTCTGGGGTTTTTTTTAAATTTAATCAGCTGGTGTGTGATCCTGATGTAGCTTTTGGTGCTGAATGTGACTGTGCACATCAAAAATAAATAATCCATCACCACTGGTTTAGTCTGATCATTGGCAATATACCAACAGAGCTGCCATGAGAGCTATTGCTTCCTGCAACTTCCAGTTACAATAGGAAGGAAGACAACCCATCCAATAACTACCAGAGTGCACAACAGTAGCAAGGGAGACAATCCCATCTGTCCTGATCACAAGTCCCGGTACATGCCCCATTGGCACACCCCGCACAGGACCTTGGACACAAAGGTCAAAAGTTCACAAGACTTTCTTCTCCCCCCCCCCCCCCCCCACCCCATATTCCCCATATGGCTCACTTACCTTGTGACCCCCAAATGACCTGGTCATGTCCTCATTTGACCAGGTCATGACACCTTCTTGTGGGGTATAAAAAGGGAGCAAACAACAGTGACATCTGGGTTTCATGGCACTAAAGAAATTAACAGTTCTAAACAAGTTTGGCTCAGTGAAGTTCAACTTAGTAACACAACAAGAAAAGTTTTGTGCAAGCACAAGCGTGCGATAAAATGCCCATGAAAACACTTATTCTCTGCTTATATCATGCAATCTGTTCGTATTACAACATGAACAAAAAACATTTTGTGAACAAAGTAGAATCCCTCTCACTAAAAGAAGGTGAATACCGCATCTCAAAGCATTGTGACTGGTTATTCACAAGACATTTATTTAAAATAATTTCCTGTTTATTGAACAGGGATCAAGGCTATGGGGTTAATATATACACAATATATATGGGGTTCCTTCAAAAATAGTTAAAAGGCACCCCCTCACACACAAACACTTCTCCCCCTACCCCCCCCCCCCCCACCCCCAGCTTTTCTACAGTACGAAACTCAGCTTGGGAAACGCCCGAGGTGTTTTTGAGAGGAATCGTCTGGTATACCACCATCTCCAAGTATTGTCAGTTGTGGTTTTCGAATTTTGTTTTTTAAATAACTTCAAACTTATTGAACGAGATGGGGAGGGTGGCTACACCTTGGGGTTAAGATCTCCATTCGAAAAAAAACTTGGAAATACTACCCCCCCCGTCCACATAAAATAAATAAAGCAAAATGCTCAAAGGAAGGCTACAGGCATATCGCGAATTGGGAGAAAATATTCACGCAGACATCTCGTCTAATGTAATCGAGGGTGGATGGAACATAACAAAAAAGGTTTTAAAAAAGTATTTCTAACTTTGGAGGTCGCATAAAACAACACAAAAATTGAAACATGGAATGTGGTGAATCACAGTTGAACAACAAATACCACATATTAGTGGATCCAGTGTATATATACAGTTCCATTTTTTGTTTTCCAAGTCATTTCAATCGAGTTGAGAATTCAATACTGCATGATCTGGGCAATTATTGCCCCAATATACATGCGCTAAATAACGTTCCCGTGCCCCTGATTGGTTTTTTGTTAAATTGCTGCTACAAGTTAGCTTGGCAAATGAGAGTGAAGATGCTGAATTGTAGCTACAGGTTCAATTTAGTAAATTGTAGGTACAATGTAGCTGAACTGATGGTACAATTCAGTAAATTGTAGCTACAACTTACTAAATTGTAACTGTAATTTTGATAACTAAAAATTATGCAGCACTAATAAGACGCCATACATGACAAACTTGACAATGATCCGAGTAACGAACAAAGCCTTTTAAAAACCGAGATAAAAATAGCACTTATTTCCTTCGAACGTGGCCTGTAAAATAGTTGCATTTTTCAGACAAAAAGATTTTAACACAGTAACAATTAATATGCTTTTTGTCTCACAAATCGTGTTTACTGTAAAAAACAAATATGATGTTTCTCAAAAGAAAATATATAACTCGAAGCGAGTGCTGTCATTGCAGTGACCCAATAATTGCCGTGGAGACATTACAAGTGAAAATCTCCTAAAGAAATCTCGCCCGATCATAATTCACACAGAGATAGAGACATGGAAAGGCTAGGGCCGCGAGGCAAAATTGAAATGTAATAGAGGGGAGAACACGAAATTGTATGGGATTTTTTTAGGGATTGGGTTACGGATTAACCCTTTACGCCCGTGTAATATGCAAATTCAGCAGTTGAAAAAATATTATTTTTCTGAAAATTACAGCAAAACTATATCATGTGATCCCTCATTGGAACAAGCTCGTCGACAATCGGCCAGGGACGTTTCGGCCTTGTACATATTTTTTGTAGTCGGACATGGTACAGTCCAGGGGCGCCGGAACAGTGGGGCTATGGGTGCAATTGCTCCATTTCCCTAACAAACTGCGGGGCAATTAACCAGTTGCCCAAACATTTTTTTGCCGAGCATATCATCATAATTGGCACTTCCTTTGGATCCGCTCTGATCCCCACCCTTCTTCCCCACCCCCCCCCCCCCCCAATATTTTTTAAGTTGTTAACAACCCATCTCGATCATAATTTCAGCATAATTGGCAATTACTTTGTATCCGCTCAGTCCCCCCCCCCCCCCCCCAATATTTTTAAGTTGTTAAGCCCCTGTCCTGTAGTTTCTGGGACCGACTTATCTCGTGGGCATCCTTCCCAGAAACTGTTTGGGTCGACTGTTTTCATGGGGCTGACTTTAAGTTTACAAAGCATTGAAATCCTCTCGTGCTCTCCCAAGCTCGTGTCCTCGGCAAGGACCTACGGCTCTTGAAATTTGCCCCCGCTCCCGCCCTGATGACGTTCCAGCGCACCTGGCCCAGTCACAGAATTGTGCAATATGATATCTAATCGAAAGGCTCTTGTAATTTCCACCCTGCTCCACTCTGTCGCCGTTTCGGTGCACCTGGCCCCGTCAGAATTGTGCAATATGGTATCTGATCCATTTGGATCCCCCCCCCCCCCATACTAGTTCTTAACAACGCCTCTCGATCATCATTTCAGCATAATTGGCACTTCCTTTGGATGCGCTCTGATATCCACACCTCCCACCCATTCCCCCCCCCCCCCTCCACCAATATTTTTTAGTTATTAAGCCTTATAGTCCTAGGTTTAACATTTCTAGGACTAGTAGTCCTGTAGTTTTGGGGACCGACTTCTCTTGCAGGCATCCTTCCCCAAAATTGTTTGGGCCGACTCCTCATAGGGGCCGACTTCAAATTTACAAAGTATTAAAAACCGACTTCTCTCGTGGACATCCTTCCCCGAAATTGTTTGGGCCGAGTTCTAATAGGGGCCGACTTCAAATTTGCAAAGCATTAAAATCCAGCCCAGTCACAGAATTGTGCAATATGATATCTGATTCAAAGGCTCGTTTCGGCACACCTGGCCCAGTCAGAACTGTGTAAAAAGGTATCTGATCCAATCGGATCACCCCTCCCCCCCCCCCCCCCCCCAATATTTTTAAGTTGTTCACAACCCCTCTGGATCAGCATTTTAGCATAATTGGCACTTCCTTTGGATCCACTCTGATATCCAACCCCCAATATTTTTAAGTTATTAAGCCCCTGTCCTGTAGTTTTTGGGACCGACTTCTCTCGTGGGCATCCTTCCCCGAAATTGTTTGGGCCGATTCCTAAATAGGGGCCGACTTTAAATTTACAGAGCATTAAAACCGACTTCTTGAGAGAGCCTTCTTCCCCGAAATCGTTTGGGCTGAGTTCTCATTGGGGCCCCGACTTCAAATTTGCAAAGCATTAAAATCCTCTCATGCTCTCCCGAGCTGGCGCACATGGCCCAGTAATCATTTCAGCGTAATTGGCACTTCCTCTGGATCTGCTCTGATATGCCCCCCCCCCCTACTACTCCCCCCCACCCCCCCCCCCCCCCCCCCCAGTATTTTTAAGTTGTTAAGCCCCTGTCCTGTAGTTTTGGGGACCGACTTTTCTCATGGGCATCCTTCCCCAAAATTGTTTGGGCCGACTTTTCATAGGGGCCGACTTCAAATTTACAAAGCATTAAAATCCTGCACCTGGCCCAGTCAGAATTGTGCAATATGATATCTGATCCAAATGCATGGTATTAAAATATGGTCAGAATCGTTAAATAATTTGGTCCGAATCGTAAATGGTCAGTAAATAATCAATCTATATTACAGTGACGTATATAAGATCACTACACACAAAAAAGGAACACGTTTGCTGTCTGCAGGGTTCAACAATGAAAAGTAGCACCTATAATTGTAATCGGACATGGTCCCCTTAAATAATTTGTTATGCATTAAGTATACATAAAAAGTAATGTCTCGATTTGACCAAACATTTAGCCTGAATCATTTATTTAATATCTGGTCCAAATCGTTCGAATCGTAAATAAAATATCTGGTCCGAATCTTAAATGGTAAGTATCGTATAGAATTTATTTTTCACGTTTCGAGCGGGAGTACATTAGAGCACTCGGGAAATGGAAAGCGAACGCGCATTCCCTTTTGCGAGAGTTGAACAATGAAAAATGGCACCCTGTTTTTTAGTCGGACATGTCGAGCAATTTCTGGCACAAAAGATTA
Source organism: Pictodentalium vernedei (assembly GCA_031216915.1). Taxonomy (NCBI): domain Eukaryota; kingdom Metazoa; phylum Mollusca; class Scaphopoda; order Dentaliida; family Dentaliidae; genus Pictodentalium; species Pictodentalium vernedei. The sequence goes on from CM062292.1 coordinate 274,970,754, forward strand.
TTATATGGAAACACAATTGCATTTTTCCACTACTTTGTCCCGCTAATGCAATGTACAAATACTATATAATAATAAGACGCAACAAAATGAAAAAAATAAACACGGAAATATTTAAGATGCACAAATATTAGTTTAGGAACAAATGTTTTCCATTTTGGGGGGGAAACTGTTCTCCGTAGGCAGAAGTGAAAGTGCGTTAGAATACTTACGCACGCATGCGTGCTAAATAACCTTTCAAGTTAGGATAATCTCGGTTAGGCCATAAAAAAAGAACCTCTGTTTCTCAGGCCCACGCGCATGGTCATTTTTGGTGCGCATGCAACCTTTTTATGACACCAAAAAAATCTTCAAAAAAAATTTGAGATATTGTGCTCATTTCGGTAAATCGATATCGATGCGTTTGCAAATTTTAAATTAACACTCTTCAAGCTTTTTCTACATCACACCTTAATAAAGTTGGTGGGTTTTAGCAATATTCACGACAGAAAGTGTTTTATTCTGTAAAAGGTGAGTCATAATGACAGCAAGAAGGAATGTGTCTTTCAGTCTGACAACAAACAGTCACAAAGGGGAATGGTCGATTCACACCACTTTTGATTCGCACCAACCCTCAGAAAGTCTGCAAAGTCAGGTGCTATGTTGAATGGAACACAGTCTCCTGGCATTTATTTTTAGTAACATTTGTATTGTAAATGGCCGTCATTGGGAATTTGTGTACTGTTATTTGAAACCGTTACGAGTTTCCCAGTTAATTTAAATAAATGCATTTGAGATGCAGGATAATTGGATAACTAATAGTAACCGTTGCTTGATATAAAAGTAACAGTCATAGTTGAAAATAAATCGCATATAGGCAGGTATGTGCGGTCGAATTGCTTAATAAAAACACGCAAACATTCGTTTTGTATTTCATTTTCAGATTTCAAAAAAATATGATTTATGGATGAACTACCCGTTCAAATGGGTTGTGATAATTCTGAATAAAATGGGGAAAAATTGCGATTCACGATTTTATTAGGCATGTTGTGAAAGGATTTTTTTTTTTTTTCGGTAAAATAAATCTCTGAAAGTTGGCACTTCGACATTTGATTTGTCCCAGAGAGGTTTCAACCCGAGACGTTTCACCCACGAGCCTTTTCGTAACTTTCGTCCTGTGTTATAATTTTCACGTTTCACTGAAAAAACAAACATTCAAACCCCACTTCATTTACGACCCAACACCCCTATGGTGAATGACCAATATATTTGCGAAATTTTGCGTGGTCCACCAGGCATTTGTGTGGGGGTCAAATTACCACAAACAACCTCTCGGGGAGAAAATAAAAAGAAAAAAAAAATGCCTGCCCGCATGCTTTTTTGGAAAAAATGGCCTGAGAAACAGACAATCAACTTTGTATGGCCTTATATATTATATTTTATTTAACTTAAATGCCAACACTGCATGTACTGAGGCCAAATAAGTCTATAACAATCAAAATTCAGTGATTGGCTTGCATAAATGACTGACATTACAATTTTTTTTATTCAATTAACAATCTGCACATTGATCATGAAATATCAAAATTTCAATCCGTAAATTTTTCCCATAATGCAACTTGGAATTATCCAATTCAATATTGTTTGACAGAGTTCACTATGTTTGGAATTTAGTGTCAATTAACTGGATTATTCAGTGAAAGGATATCCAATGAGATTGGATTTCATTTAACCCTAAAGGGCCTGGAGATTTTAATACATTTTCGTATACTCAAGGTCTACCCCAGCGGCTTTGCAGTTGTTTCTAGTCAAGTCTTGGCTGCCTATGTAGGCAGCCAAGACTTGCTTAGAAACAACTGACAAGGTACTTAGAAAACAAGTTTTGAGTTTACCCAAACAATGCATGTTGAGGCACCTGTTCCTTTGCATTAAAATGTTATCAAAGTCGGAATTAGGCCCTTAAGGGTTAAACACTTCCAATGCATTTTACACGTGTACTTGGTCATTTGTGACGGGTGATGGGCAATGTACAGATGATATTCTTCCAACCCCTCCCCAAACACACACACATTAGTTGAAAAATGTTAAGGCTCCACAAAGTCGATCTGTTTCTCAGACCATTTTTTATAAAATTGCAAGAGGGCGTGCGATTTTTCTTTGCCATTAAAAGTTAATGTTCTTTTTATGTTTTAAGCCTCATAATCAACAGAATAGCATGGGTGGTGGTGCATTTCATCCCTTGAGTGCAAGAAGGCTTAGCAAAGCTAAAGCATTGCAAAGCCTTATTGCACTCAAGGGATAAATTTACCTGAGAAACAGATCTTTAGCTTTTTGGGGCTTAAACCAGAACAGTTTACTCCAGTATAAAAAAAGTTTCATCATGCTATCACAAATGAGACCACATTTTTCAGACAAAGATTTGGTATTCAAGTACATGATTCATGGTACCTCGAGTCATAACATTTGTATACCAAGAGTCTGCGTATTACAAGAATGATTATAATAAAGTGATAATATATATCATTGAGAGAATACAAATGAAAATTTAGAATAATCAACACAAAAACCCTGTCTTGAGAAGAATAATACCAAAAACAAAAGAACTTATCTGCAAACCTGCTCCAAAGGTTGTCTTTACTGGCCAACTTCTTAAAAGGTTAAACTGTTTACAAGGGAGTCGTCTGTAATAATTGGACAGTATCAATTTCTTATGAGAACCAATTGATAGGAGACTAACTTTTCCAGACATATGCCATTAGTATGCCAAGCAACCTTGAGTTGATACCCACCAGTGAATGCTAGGAATACATTGTCCCCTCTTGTAGTTCTGAAGTCTATTGATAGCTGAATTTTAATGAAGCTAATCCACTAACCTTTCAATAATATTTGCAATAATGTTGTCTGTCAAAAAACCTTTCAACTTTAATAGCATAATAACTTAAGTACAAACAAGAAAACTTCATTTTGTTTTGTTTATAAAGAGTCTAAGCTTAAAAACTGAAAGATGTTTTTAACAGACCGTAATTCAATAATTCCTCAGAAAAAACTACATACTTCTTTGAGAATAGAGAAAGGACAGAAATTCTTTTACTTTTCCCTTAAAAATTTTGTATTTTATTTCAGTTTCTGCCACTGTCATATAGTGCCAATCTACATCAATTCTTTTTGTAAACTGTTTGCAGTACAGTGGAGCCAATTTTATTGGATACCTCTTAATTGAATACAACTTCAAGACAAAAAACATTTGACCTGTTACTTGCATATTGGTTATAGAGTAGACCAGAGCAGTAGAATCACCAACATAAACTGACGGAAGAGGAGAGGGGAAAGATGTTCTCTTCCTTACAATGACCAATACCTTTGTTTCTGAATTGTTTTTGAATCGTTCATCGAGTATGAATCATTTGCAGAAACAGGGTTTTCTTAAATATTTTAGGTCATGTTATTTTTGCATATGTGTAAATACAAAATTCCTCTCCATCTCCAATGAAGATGTGCATAGTGACAATGACTGTCTGTAAGTTATTTCATCAAGTTGGAAATGCTGTTAAAAACTGTTTTGATGAGAATACTCTGATAAGGGCCCCTCAGATGGGCCCCTCAGATGGGTCTTCTGTGAGCCAGGGGAACCTAACATCTAGAGGAAGTAAAGCTGTCATTTATTTTTAATAACAGCAACCCATACATTTGATATTCTGACCAGGGGCTAATACTATAAAACTTTGACAATTGTATTTTCCCGAATTGTATTTTCTACAAGTGAACATAAATGACGGAAATGAATCATTAGCATTTCAAAAGATGTGGCAATGGGTCATTTCAATAAGTTATTTCCGTATATAGAAAATACAATTCTGAAAAATATAACTGTAAACGTTTTATAGTATTGGCCCCTAAAACGTATACTACATATGGGCCATGATCTGAGAAAAAGGGACCTTAGGGGTCAAAAAATTAAATTGGAGTTAATGTCACATCTCAAATCTCCGGAAAACAACCTTTTCAACAAAGTTTATTTTAGGATCATCTGACAATTAGAAATGGGTCAAAATGAGGTGTAAAGTGAGGTGTAAAATAGCCCAAGAATTTAAATTGACAGTTTGACGTTTCTGCGTAATACCTATGCAATCCGTATCTGCGACGTTATTGATCACGATAATGAAAACAAGAGCCAATACCCAAGACTACTGACGTTTAGACAGTACCAAGTTGTTTCTTTTAGACAAGTAAAGTATTAGTGAACACAGACCATACAGATGACCATGTGAGCTTTCAATGTGGATATATTTTCATGGTGTGAGAAGAGTAATCTCAAATGGAATTGGATAAGAATTTTTTTTTTTAATTTTCATCACTAGAGAAATATTTCACTACCCCCCTTACATACAGTACCATAAAATGTACTGAAAAGGAAATAAGATAATTAATAAGTTAAAAAAAAACTCACTCGTCTAGTGTTTTTGACAAATTTTCAAACAAAACAACTAACTGATGGTTTGTCGTGTCTTGATATACTGACATTTCAGAAAAATTATAAATTTATAGTAATTTCTATATTTTTATACTTACCAATGGCCCAGACATAGTTGGAGCTAACTCGAGGGCAAAACACAAATTTTGCCCCCCCCCCCCCTCCCCCCCCAATTCCCCAAATTTGCATGCAAAACCAAAAATTAGAAGTCCTATCTGGTCCTCCATACATTTACTCTCTGCGCATGCGCAGACGCCAGGAAGTGACCGGAATTGGCGCCAACATCATTCTTTGTAAAAGAGAGTATTACATAATAATTCAGCGGGGAGGTATGAGTGCCCACTCATGGGAGGGCCATCCCTGTCTGGGCCATTGGTAAGTGTAAAAATATAGAAATTACTATAAATTTATAATTTTTCTGAAATGTCAATATACCAATGGCCCAGTCATAGCTGAATCGTAAAAAGGTGGAGGGCCTAGGACTTCCGATATAATTCCAATTCTGCAATCCATGATGAAAGGAACTTAGAATAATTAGGAATTACATGTATGTCTCTCTATACAGTAATAGAGGCGACATATTCTAAATAAGGAACCCAATTTAAGTAATTCCTTATTGAAGCATGAAGACAATGCTACATAGGATGTGACAAGTTCCTAATCTTTAAGGCTAGTCTGGACTAAGCCCCCAAAAATTAGGATGGCGTATCTGAGAATGAGAGAAAATCTCCCACAAACATATGCCTTACAATAACACTTCAGCTGTATGCAGGATATAAATACGGATAAAACAGCTTCCATCAAAGATATATACTTTTCAAGCCAGAGAAGAGGTCAAAATCACCCCACCCCCCCCCCCCCCCCCTTTCTATTGAAAAAGTCTTCAAAAGAAAGAGGGGAAAGCTCTGGAATCAATAAGAGCGGTACCAAAAAACAATATAAATAATCGTCGAACAGGCACTCAGGTATTAATTCATGATTAATAAATGGTGCTTAATGCTACTTCAGAAGTTAAGGCTATAGCAACGATCCGGGTAATTAATATTGTCCGCTATATAACATATCCCGCAGATGGCATACACAGATACGACGAAAACTGGTGATATATAAAAAATATAACATATGCATATCAAATCGAGCCACACAGAACGATCCCTGAAGAGAAAACACACTTCCTAGGTAATCCACAGGCGGCCTCTGAACAATAAATTCCAGTAACAACACTATCCAATGTGTACTATCCAATAGCTACGATCGTAAAAACACGTGCTAATTGAGTACAGACATAATAAAAACTTGGATCTAGAAATGTAAGTAGGTATGATTAACAGGCTCCGCCCCCAAAATAGATTATGATTTCAAGGTCCACAAAATACAATAAAGCGTTAGCCTAATAATATAATGCGCGAGAGCATTTATATTTAGCATGTAATCATCTGAATACCAGTTAACTGATTATGCAGCCTGCGAGGTACTCAAGAGTAGCAATTTAATTGGGATGATTTATAAATAATAAGTGCTCGTATGTAACAAATCAACAAAAATAACAGAACACTAATCCAACAAAAAAGCGGATGTGCCCATGAGGTTGCCATAGAACAGGACCCAAATGCACAGAATGTATGTATTACATTAAATGAGGCTTGCAGGAAGAAAACTACGTCTTGCCCGGTAATTGCCTCTAAACACAAAGGCAGTGCATGTGTATGTGGGGAGGGGGGAATTCGAAGTCATATCGAAATCTCCTCACCTGCATTATTTAATCGTTCTTGTGTCAGTTATCAAACAATATAGGAACCGCGATGGTTCCCTCACATCGTCCATTATGCCACTATGGGCGGAGAAGGACGTGAAGAATAAAACTTCCCCTGAAAGAAGACCCTCTCATGGAGGAAGCTTCTGGGGAGCGTCCCTTACAGACACTTGAGAATACTGATCCAAGGTTTCTTTCTGTAACAGAGGTGCTACTAGTAGGATTCACAACGAGACTGTTTAATCTGCGACAGAAAGTCCGTTACAGAGGCCTAAGGAGCAGCGGTCTTCTGTTGCTTGGCCGCCGGCTGCTCCTGGGACAGTGTGTCCGAGATGGCTCTTTTCTGCGGACGTCCCGATGAATGAGGCCTCGTCTCCTTGGCTACTGTATGGTGTGACTTCTCTGATGAAGAGTAGACCTTCTCGACAATGCAAGCTGGATATCAGAAGTTACCTTGCCAAGGTGCGGTCGTGTGTGCTTGGTAGATGCTGAAGAAGAAGCCGTAACTATAGCCGACCCCGGCTGTGAACTGAACGGAGCGTCCCAGACGGGAGGCGTTGACGTATGCTCCGACTGACGCAAGTTCCGAACCACAACATCTGGCCCTATACGTAGTTATCAAAGAGAGAGGGGGCTCTCTCACTCGCGGTTCTTCAGACCTCACCGAGCTTCCTGCTGAACTTGCCGGCTTCTTCCTCTCCATCGTCGCAGGATGAGCCTGTTATTATTTTATAGTGCTCGCTCTACCCTTTCTACTCTCCTCGACCGCAACAGACACACCCGTCATCACAGTACCCTCGGACGGAGTAAACGCTTCACCAGTTGAGCTAGCTGGCGACAGGGAGTTGAAAGAACGACACAGTTCGAACCTAGTTTGGCTCAGCAAAGCTCGATTTAGCAACACAATAACCGTTGAACTTTGGCTAACCTAATACACATTATATATTATTTAACTACATTTTAAAGTTCTCCTGCCCTACTTCAATTTGCTCAGTGAGTGCCCCCCCCCCCCCCCCCCCTCCCCATCAAAGAGTTTCGCGATTTCTGCTCAGTTAACATTTGATAATTCTTTCGAAATCAAAACTTGGATGTATCTGTAAAGGGATCAAAAATAGCTTTCTTTGGCTATGGCATTTGAGATGTAACACATTTATATATTGGAATATAGCTATCCGAGAGCTTACCAACAGTGCATTATACAACGAAAGAATTTCATGAAATAATATATGGAGACTTATACTAAGTTAAGGGACCACGGTGGTTCAGTAGGTAGAGATGCAGGCTACAAGCCGAGGGCCCTCTGTACGAATCCCACCTGCGGCAACAGCGTTGTGTCCTTAGGTAAGACCCTTAATCCCAATTTCCCACGTGGAGACACAGTGGCGTTGTGTACTAAGGTGTACTGCACGCTGATAGTGCACTTGTCTTCAACCAATGCTAACCCTGCTTGTTTGGAGTTAGTACGCTGGGGAGTCTTGACGAAAATTTACGTTCTTTCTAGCCTAAAAATATCTTTTAATTGTGCCATATGGGTCTTAATTTTTAAAAATCACTCCGGGGGGAGGTGGTGGAGACCACCCTAGAGAATTTTTTTTAAAATACCTCCTCCACGTCCACAAACGAGGAACACCACCTCCATATGTTTCCCCAACTCAAGATTTACATCTTCAGGATTTACGCCTGTGGCCTAAAATACTTGTCCTTCGCCCCCACCCACTTCCAAAGAAAAGATCCCAGTGGCCTATAATACATATACCTAGCTATGAGCCGGGTGTTACTGCATAGAATTCAACCATTTGTAGTAGTTCATTCCTAATCAAGCTAGTGTAATAATGGGTTGTGTCCTGTAAGTTTAAAGGAAAGTAGAAGCAAGGAAAGTTTTAAGCTGATTGCATATGAACAGTTTTTTGTTTTTTTTTGGGGGGGGGGGGGGGGGTTGGGGGGGGAGGGGGGGGTCTGCTTTTTTGTGTTTAAGCTAAGGTTGAGAAATTGATTTTTTTAAATATTACAAAATAGGTGCACAACAGTTAGCTTGATTGCAAAACTGATGGAATATGATGTAAGATGAGCACTCAAACATTCTATTATCTTTTTCTTGAATGGTAGGTCTAATACTAACTTGCAACATTACTGCACAAAAAATTTCAGATATTTTAAATAAATGATGGCAGAGGACAGAAGTAAGTATTATTAATAAGACTAATGCTGATGACAATTGCAATTTTTTGAGGTTATCCTAAAAATTATTCTAGCCTATACTGTAATCTGACCCCACAGGACCCAAATTAATTGCTAATCAACAGAATATCAGACACAGTGAAAAAAATGATTTAGGCTATCACGTTGAGTTTCCAGTTACACTCTTCTAGAATCTAGAAGTGTAAGCCTACTGTTATCAGTAGTTCTATCATTTCAGTTCTATATTTGGTTGAAATTACTTTGTGATTATGTGAAAATATCAAGCAAGACAAGTATTTATGGAAACCAACAGATTTTGAAGAATTGTAGGTCTTTACTTTTTAAGCCCCTCCCGTCCAAAAAAGATACTAGATGGTGCCATTTGTGTGCGAAGCACACTATAGTATATCCCCGCATTTGCACTTTCCTTTTTGGTTAGTGCAGGATACAGACTTGGATAAAAAGGCTTCACGCATGTGTGTGATTTAAAATGATAAAACAGTATTTAATTTCCTTCTGAAGACACACATGTGAAACTACTTCAATATTTCAAACAAGATACTTCACCCAACATGATGTATAAAGGGTGGTGTTCTGATCACATCATTGTCACATGATTGAAAAACCACTTGGACCCAAATCAAAATTCCAAAACCTTCATGCACATCTACAGATGCTATCTGAACATGTTAACATGGTTTAAACGTTTCAAATTCAATACCCTACGAGCCTTTGTGTGGACAAAGATTTTCTAAGGATAAAAGTGGATCCACTGGAACCACCTGGAACCAAATAAAAATTCCGAAACCTTCATGCACATCTACAGATGCTATCTGAACATGTTAACATGGTTTAAACGTTTCAAATTCAATACCCTAAGAGCCTTTGAGCGGACAAAGATTTTCTGAGGGTAAAAGTGGTTCCACTGGAACCACTTGGACCCAAATGAAAATTCCAAAACCTTCATGCACATCTACAGATGCTATCTGAACATGTTAACATGGTTTAAACATTTCGAATTCAATACCCTAAGAGCCTTTGAGCGGACAAAGATTTTCTAAGGATAAAAGTGGTTCCACTGGAACCACTTGGACCCAAATCAAAATTCCGAAACCTTCATGCACATCTACAGATGCTATCTGAACATGTTAACATGGTTTAAACGTTTCGAATTCAATACCCTAAGAACCTTTGAGCGGACAAAGATTTTCTAAGGATAAAAGTGGTTCCACTGGAACCACCTGGAACAAAATCAAAATTCCGAAACCTTCATGCACACCTACAGATGCTCTCTGAACATGTTAACATGGTTTAAACGTTTCGAATTCAATACCCTAAGAGCCTTTGAGCGGACAAAGACTTTCTAAGGATAAAAGTGGTTCCACTGGAACCACTTGGACCCAAATCAAAATTCCAAAACCTTCATGCACATCTACAGATGCTATCTGAACATGTTAACATGGTCTAAACGTTTCAAATTCAATACCCTACGAGCCTTTGTGTGGACAAAGATTTTCTAAGGATAAAAGTGGTTCCACTGGAACCACCTGGAACCAAATCAAAATTCCGAAACCTTCATGCACATCTACAGATGCTATCTGAACATGTTAACATGGTTTAAACGTTTCAAATTCAATACCATAAGAGCCTTTGAGCGGACAAAGATTTTCTGAGGGTAAAAGTGGTTCCACTGGGACCACTTGGACCCAAATGAAAATTCCAAAACCTTCATGCACATCTACAGATGCTATCTGAACATGTTAACATGGTTTAAACATTTCGAATTCAATACCCTAAGAGCCTTTGAGCGGACAAAGATTTTGTAAGGATAAAAGTGGTTCCACTGGAACCACTTGGACCCAAATCAAAATTCCGAAACCTTCATGCACATCTACAGATGCTATCTGAACATGTTAACATGGTTTAAACGTTTCGAATTCAATACCCTAAGAACCTTTGAGCGGACAAAGATTTTCTAAGGATAAAAGTGGTTCCACTGGAACCACCTGGAACAAAATCAAAATTCCGAAACCTTCATGCACATCTACAGATGCTATCTGAACATGTTAACATGGTTTAAACGTTTCGAATTCAATACCCTAAGAGCCTTTGAGCGGACAAAGATTTTCTGAGGGTAAAAGTGGTTCCACTGGAATCACTTGGACCCAAATCAAAATTCCGAAACCTTCATGCACATCTACAGATGCTATCTGAACATGTTAACATGGTTTAAAAGTTTCGAATTCAATACCCTAAGAGCCTTTGAGCGGACAAAGATTTTCTAAGGATAAAAGTGGTTCCACTGGAACCACTTGGACCCAAATCAAAATTCCGAAACCTTCATGCACATCTACAGATGCTATCTGAACATGTTAACATGGTTTAAACGTATCGAATTCAATACCCTAAGAACCTTTGAGCGGACAAAGATTTTCTAAGGATAAAAATGGTTCCACTGGAACCACTTGGAACCAAATCAAAATCCCGAAACCTTCATGCACATGTACTGGTGATACCTGAACACATTAGCATAGTTTAAACATTAACGCAAGTGAATGTAACACCGGACGGACGGACGTACGTACGTACGTACGTACGTACGTACGGACGGAGATAACGACAATATCCCCGACGAAAGCGGGGATAAAAATGAGAAAAAATAGTGAAAACTGAAGTCGAAAAAAGTTCAAATATCTGTAGAATGTAGTATCTACAGAATACTTTCTGTCGACTTCAGTAAGTTCACAATATTAGGCTATCTTCTATTTTCTTGAGAGGGTGCGATGTAAGTTTATACTAATTTGTAGAGAAATCCAGTATAAATCATTTTCTTAAAATTGTCGACTTATTACTGACTTCCAAGTAACCAATCATTCTAAACTAAAAAGATGAATTTTTAAAAAAAATGTGAGAAAATAGTTTTAGTCTTGTTGGCCTCAACGTTAACCTCAGCCCTCAGTATAAATAAATCACTAGCAGAATCCAAAACTGTTTCTTGTATTTGCAAAATTTTAAATGAAAGTTTTAAACATTATTTCCACTTTATAATTTTATTGATATTAAATTTGTGGAAAAAAAAACCCAAACATTAATCACACTTACGTGTAGTCGTATCATAGATTCACAAGTTAATAATAATATGCCAACAGAGAACAAAGTGTTTTCCGAGTGGCTTGGCAGGTCTGTCGCACTGTAAAGGATTTTGGCTGCCTGCATAGGTAGAGAGTAGCAAACTCTGAATATCGTAGGTATTAGAAAAGCATTACAATTTGGCAGAGTCTATACTGTATACGATTCTCCATACTGACGATAGTGCAGTGTAGATCTTATTTCATCAAATAAATTGGAAAAAAATAACATTAATGATCATCTCACTTGACGTTGACGGATATACAAAATCACCGAATATGCATTCCTGGTTCTCGGAAAGCCTTAAATAATTTATTGAATTCACAGGCCTGCACAGATGAAAAGTAAACAAAATGATTTTCAAAACAAACGTTCACTGCAACTTTCATTACAATGCCATGCAACAACTTATAAATACAAACACGTACTCGTTCATGTAAACAAATCAGTGTGCGAAATGTCATAAACAAGGGCAAGGCAGCAGTGCGGAAAAAAAACATTCGTTTCTCGTCTACTGGCAGAGCTTCGAAAAAACGGCTGTGAAGCCATAAAATTACATTATTCATGTCAGTATATTTTTAGAGTTAGTTCATTTCACCCCAAAATGTTGCGCAAACGCAGTTTATTACTTTAATTTCACAGTTTAATGGGGGAGCAGATAAAACCCAAAGCAAACAACCAAAAAAATTGAAATGCCTAGAGATGTTTGCTACACCGTAAACAACAGTTACTGAATGTCAAGAACCAATCTGTGTTCGCCAGCTTCAACGATTTCACTTCCAAATAATAGCCCAATTCATGGGAATGTTTGGCTTTTGAGATGTGTGATTCTTTCTTTAACGTAAAATTTCAACTTCATCATGGTAATCAGAGATAATTTATTTAAATTACTGTAATTCAGAAGTTGCTGATGTGAAGTGAAAATAAAACAAAAAAAACAAATGAAAGTGTCAATGACACTGTAGCTCAACTTGTCAAGAAAGACATGCATGTGTAGTATGTGACACAGCAATGACAAACATCTAGGTAATGACCTGATAACAAAGGTACATATAAAGTATTGTAACGGTCTGTACATAAATACTGACCGTTGCCTGTAACAAATGGAAAAGGTAAAGTATTGTAAAGGTGGGTAACAGACAGATGCTAAACTAGAAAAGAAAACTTTGAGTCCCAGAGTGGGTCTGACTGAACCCCAAAATAGTTGTTCTCATAGCACAGTGATAACAAAGGCATCCCAAAACACACTTGTTCCTGTCCCAAGGTGAAAACAAAGGTACCCAAGAAGTTTTGTGAAGATCAATTCATAAATACGAGCTGTATAGAACTTGTGACAAAAAACTGATTGGACCTAATTTTGGTACAAAATGGCCACTGGTAGCCATCTTGAATTTTGGACAGTACCCAGAAACACTCATTCTCGTCCCAAGGTGATAACAAAGGTACCCAAGAAGTTTTGTGAAGATCGGTTCATAAATACAGCCTCTACCCTGAGCCGTATTGACATGTGTGCTCACATTGTGTAAGTAGCACTGAATAAATCAAAGTTCATCTAATTTGCATAATTTCTGCATGAAAAAAAAAACCCTTACAATATGTGATGTATTCCATTTTACTAAACATTCATACAAAAATTTATTCAAATCAGAACTTTCATACAGAAGTTCTGTACAAGACTGATTGCACTAATTTTGGTACAAAATGGCTGCTGGTGGCCATCTTGAATTTCGGACCACACCCAAAAACACTCGCTCTCATCCCACGGTGATAACAAAGGTACCCAAGAAGTTTCGTAAAGATTGGTTCATAAATATGGCCTCTAGTCTGAGCTGTATAGAAGTTGTGTACAAAAAACTGATTAGACCTAATTTCGGTACAAAATGGCCACTGGCAGCCATCTTGAATTTTAGACCGTAACCAGAAACACTCGTTCTCGTCCCAAGGTGATAACAAAGGTACCCAAGACATTTCGTGAAGATCAGTTCATAAATACAGACTCTAGTCTGAGCCATATTGACATGTGTACTTACTGTGTGTAAGTCGCACTGAAAAAATCAAAGTTCATCTAATTTGCATAATTTCTGCACGAGAAAAAAACCCGTATTATATGTGATGTATCCCATGGTACTAAACATTCACACAAAAAATTATTCAAATCAGCACTTTCATATGGAAGTTCTGTGCAAAAATCTGATTGCACCTAATTTTGTACAAAATGGCTGCCATCGGCCATCTTGAATTTCGGACCGGACCCCAAAACACTCGTTCTCGTCCCACGGAGATACCAAAGGTACCCAAGAAGTTTCGTAAAGATCGGTTCATAAATACGGCCTCTAGCCCGAGCCGTATTGGCATTTGCGCTTACAAAAAAAACCCGTATTATATGTGATGTATCCCATGGTACTAAACATTCATACAAAAAATTATTCAAATCAGAGCTTTCATATGGAAGTTCTGTACAAAAAACAGATTTCTGCATCATCGGTACAAAATGGCGGCTGGCAGCCATCTTGAATTTCGGACCGCACCCAAAAACACTCGTTCTCGTCCCACGGTCATAACAAAGGTACCCAAGAAGTTTCGTAAAGATCGGTTCATAAATACGGCCTCTAGCCCGAGCCATAGCAGCTTGGCACTTCCAGCTCTGAAAGTAACAGTAAATAAATCAAAGTCAGTCCAATTTGCATAATTTACGCACGAGAAAAAAACCCGTATTATATGTGATGTATCCCATGGTACTAAACATTTATACAAAACTTTATTCAAATCAGAACTTTCATACAGAAGTTCTGTACAAAAAACTGATTTTTGCATCATTGGTACAAAATGGCCGCTGGCAGCCATCTTGAATTTCGGACCACACCTAAAAACACTCGTTCCCGTCCCAGGGTCATAACAAAGGTACACAAGAAGTTTCGTAAAGATCGGTTCATAAATACGACCTCTAGCCCGAGCCATAGCCAATTGTTGACGTACGGACAGACGGACGGACGGACGGACGGACGGACGACGGACGACGGGCCATGACAATAGCTCAAATTTGACTTCGTCAAAGTTGAGCTAAAAAATGTGAGTGTTTGTAATCTAAAATTTATTTGGTCACGCCCATAATTTTCAAGTCGTTCTTTTTTGACGTTTTTCTTCGATTCCATTAGATATCCTCTAAGGTCCCTTTTCTCAGAACACGGCCCATATCTAACATGTATAGGTAACATGTGTTAACATAACAAATGGCCCAAGCAAAATTTTACCTTCTAAGCTGAAAAAGTACATAGAACATCTAACACCCATAGCTAACATGTTTGCAAAGTTTCCTAACAATCGGCTGAGGCAAACACATGTACTCATCCTGATACAAATTTCTGAGTAAAATCTATTTTTAGTAACAGTTACCCCAATATTTAACCTTCTGACCTGATATAGTATACACCACATCTGACCCCCATAGGGTACATGCAAGTGAAGTTTCATAACTATTGGCCAAAAGAAGCTAAAAGTTCTCATCCAGAAAATAATTTATGCACAGAAATATATTTTTAGTGATGGCGACACCAATATTTGACCTTCTGACCAGAAAAAGTATATAGCAAATCTAACATGCATAGGCTACATGCATGTGGAGTTTCATAACTATTGGCTAAGGGACACTCAAACTCTCAAGTGGAAACAAAATACAGAGGGACAGACGGTCAGGTCGATTACTGTGGCCTTAATTATTTCCAGGACATATTGATTCCAAGTATCATTGAGCTGCAAGGTTTACTAGCAATGATTTCATGAAAATACCAAATAATTAACACATTACCTTAAAAAGTAGAAGTACCAATATCTCTTCTTAACCCTTTACCTTCCAACTGGTAGCATATGCCCATGTAATATACAAACTGAGTAGATTAATAGAGATGGTCTGTCGCCCGCTATACCCCCACCATGGCATATCGCCTAGTGTGGGTGACTGAAAGAGGCATTCAAATTTTGCAAGTAAAAAATCTCCCATGGCCATCTTGAATCCGATCAGGAAAAAAATTATGTCACGCCCTGCTCCTTATCATGTCGATCATTTATACTGAGTTTCATGACAATGCAGTAAAAACTGTAGAAGTAGTTCGCTCCTCAAGTATTTTGCAAAATCCAATATGGCCACCAGTCGGCGATCTTGAATCCGATCGGAAAAAAGTTATGTCACGTACTGCTCCTCATCATGTCGATCATTTATATTGAGTTTCATGACAATGTAGCAAAAATGGTAGAAGTTGTTCGCTCCACAAGTATTTTGCAAAATCCAATATGGCCATTAGTCGGCCATCGTGAATCCGATCGGGAAATAAATTATGTCACGCACTTCTCCTCATCATGCCGATCATTTTTGTGAAGTTTCATGAAAAGGCGGCTAAAACTGGGGAAATACTTCACTCCACAAGTTTACATGTGCAACGGAACGACGACAACAGACAGACCAACTGACCAACCGATCCACGGACAAGTTGACTCCTATATAATTAATTTTCAAAAAATTTCAACAAAACAATGAGCTCATTCCAATGAGGAGTCACATATGGTTTTGTTGAAATTCTTTGAAAAAATAATATTTAAAATAATAAATTTTGATACTGTGCGTGTCTGGTGAAGGAGTAAATAACGTAAGAAATGCTTTTTTCTTCAAATTAAAGGTTTTGATACATAACTGGAATGAGCTCATTTCAACAAATAATCATAAGGTATGTTAATGATAAAAAAAAATGATTCATGTCCAATTTTTCAAACCTGAGAAAATTTATCAAATTTTTATACCATGTATGAAGACTTATGACCAAACATTGATTCCCGTCATTACAACTGTCATGATATTTGATAGACTGGTAGTCTAGTATCTTATTTAATGCTGCACAAAAAAGGGTGAATGCAATAAATAATGAAAGTGTCAATGACACTGTGGCCTAACTTGTGTGTTGTGTTTGATGAAACGGATAATGTTCAATGTTTATGAAAGGATTATGAAATAAGACAAGAATTGTGATAATTGGGAATATGTTCATTTCTGTTCCCTGTATGCTATGTTTTTGATAAAAATAATATGAGGTGTACAGTGTTCTAAAGAGCTGAGGGGTGGGTTAATATGACCTCACAGTTAATGTATGTGGCCCTCACAGTTAACATACATCAACAAAAGTTACCAAGTTACAGTGAAATTATTCCAAAACGAGTCATCCCATCAAGTTACATTGGAATCCCTTCATAAATATGGCCTGTAGATGGTGCTAACGGTTTTCAGGTTTCGGGCCCCTGTAGCCGTCAGTTTCCCAATTGCGTCCAAAGGGGACGTTCTCATCTAGACATTATATGAAGTCAACCTACCAAGTTACAATGAAATCCCTTCATAAATATGACCTGTAGGCTGCGCTCAAGGTTTTCGGGCTTCGGGCCCCTAAAGCCATCACAGTTGACCAATCACGACCAAAAGGGGATGTCATCAGCTAGGCATTATATGGAGTCAAACTAACAGGTTACAATGAAATCCTTCCATAAATATGACCTATAGACTATGCTAAAGGTTTTGGGGTTTTGGGCTCGGGCAGCCATCAAGGCTGAATGATCGCGACCAAAAGGGGACGTTCTCATCTAGACATTATTTGGAGTCATCCTACCAAGGTACAATGAAATCCCTTCATAATTATGACCTGTAGACTTTTCTAAAGGTTTTCGGGCTTCGGGCCCCGGTAGTTGTCACAATTGCCCAATCGTGTCCAAAAGGGGACGTTCTCATCTAGACATTATATGAAGTCAAACCTACCAAGTTACAATGAAATCCCTTCATAAATATGACCTGTAGACTGTGCTAAAGGTTTTCGGGCTTTGGGCTTGGGCAGCCATCATGGTGGAATGATCGCAACCAAAGGGGACAATCTCATCTGGGCATCATCTGGAGTGATCCTACGAAGTTACAATGAAACCCCTTCATAAATATGACCTGTAGACTGTGCTCAAGGTTTTCGGGCTTCGGGCACCTGTAGCCATCACAGTTGACCAATCACGACCAAAAGGGGATGTCATCATCTAAGCATTATATGGAGTCAACCTAACAGGTTACAATGAAATCCTTCCATAAATATGACCTTTTGCCTATGCTAAAGGTTTTTGGGTTCGGGCACCCATCAAGGCTGAATGATCGCGATCAAAATAGGACGTTCTCATCTAGACATTATTTGGAGTCATCCTACCAAGTTACAATGAAATCCCTTCATAAATATGACCTGTAGACTGTGCTAAAGGTTTACGTGCTTCGGGCCCCTGCAGCCGTCACAGTTGCCCAATCACGTTCAAAAGGGGACTTTCTCATCTAGACATTATATGAAGTCAAACCCACCAAGTTACAATGAAATTCCTCAATAAATATGACCTATAGACTGTGCTAAAGGTTTTCGGGTTTTGGGCTCGGGCAGTCGTCACGGATGGCAGATCACGCCCAAATGGGGAAATTCTCATCTAGACATCATAAGGAGCCATCCTACCAAGTTACAATGAAATCCCTCCATATTAAACATGACCTTCAGACTGTGCTAAAAGTTTTTGGGTTTTAGGCTTGGGCAGCCATCACGGTTGACAGATCATGCCCAAAAGGGGACGTTCTCATCTAGGCATTATACAGAGGCATCCTACCAAGTTACAATGAAATCCCTTCATAAATACGACCTGTAGACTGTGCTAATGATTTTCGGGTTTTGGGCTCGGGTAGCCATACCGGTTGACAGATCGCCACCAAAAGGTGACGTTCTCATCTAGACATGACCCCGAACCTGCATATGAAATTTCGTGACGATCAGACAAGAACTGCGGGATGTAGCACGTGCTAAAGGAAAGTGTAAACAGACTCACAGACTAACAGACTTCCACATGCGTGATGGCAATAGCTTATCTTGACTTTGTCAAGTTAAGCTAAAAATAGCCTACATGCAATCAAAGTCATTAACACTGACTAAAACCCATTGTAATATAAGAGCTGTCCAAATGTCCAAATGGGAAAAAATCTGGTTTTGTAGGGTAGACAGGAGCTTTTCACTGGTTTTGAGTGTGGTCTTTATTTTACTTTGCTGCAGCAAGAAAGTAACCAACAATATACTGAAATGAGTACTTCTAAAGTAGGCAGATGTAAGTCATCCACTATACACAGAAATATCCATACATATAACAGCATAAAAATTAAACCACGGTGTATACAAGTATTAAGAAATTCACAGTATAATGAGGGAAGTAAAATATATGATGATCATTTGTGCATATACATAATGCCCTCAATTTATAATAAAATTCTGTTTCCAGGTGGAAAGCAAGTCAATGTGGGGAGTGTCATTTGCAATGTGCTGTACCCCAATTTATTGTGTGTTCAGTCACTTGTTTTTAACTGCTAAGCTACTATAAATAATGCAATTTCAAAGCTATTTATTTAATCCTTTTCCAAAGATAACGTCCAAAACACTGACGAATGCTATTCACAAGATTCACCATTCAAATTTTATTATCTAATCTATTTTTGTCTCAAAAACATAGCTTATGATGTCTCATTGGAACAAGGGGAAAGAGCTTGTTCCAATGAGGCTTGTAAACTATGTTTTTTAGTCAAAAAGTTAAAAATATTTTAGTTATTCAATAACTTTTTTTGCTGGTGCTATCTTCTACTCCTTTAGGTAAAAGGTTAAAATTTTTCCTTTTTTGGAAAATTACTTGAAAAAAGCAAGAAGACCCCATATACAAAAACATATCTGTTCCTAAAGTCTTGAACTGAAACAAACTTGTTGCATATATGCTGTAACATATGCACATATGTACCAAAATTAATTTGATTACAAGTTATATATAAACACTTGGAGACCTGAAAAAGCAATAAAGAGGAGTTCTGTATAATTGTGATAAACAATGAGGCATACAAGATCATCCGTATAATGTATGTCGGATTGACCAGGCTGGCTAAAATTGAAACAGGCAGTCTCTTGAGACTTTGTTAACCCTTTACCCAATGCAGACGATATCAACATTTATTATTTTAAATACAGTTTTTTTAAATTTTTCAAAAAATTCCAACCAAACCATATCATGTGACCCCTCGTTCCAAAGAGGGGTCACATGATATGGTTTTGTTGAAATTTTTTGACAAATAATATATTTCCAAGTGTTGAATTTGCATATTATGTGGGCAGATGTGGCCGATTCATTGAGTAAAGGGTTAATGTCAGTCACTGAATATTTCATCATCAAAATCTGGATGACATCATATGAACCAGGTGGGAATATTATTATCAAACACAAAAACAGTGCATAAAGCAATTGAGTGTAAAATGACATAAAAAATTCAAAAATTAACAGTAAAAGCAGCCCTACCTTTGGATCTGGGACTCTTGCAAGTTCAGAGAGATTGTGGCATAATCGAACATGTCGAAACTGATATGGGTTATTTCTGTTATCTTCAAATGCTCTCATTATTTTATCACTCATCCATTCAACCTGTGAAGAGATAAAATTGGTAGATAATGAATATATAGATGATACGTGCGGTAGCTCATTTCACATTTATATTTCACCTGCTAGTCACTCATGAAGGCTATTCATAATTATGGTATCCACTCAAAAGACAATAGACATGCTTTTTATTATTTGCATTGACTGTCCTTAAAAAAAATCCCTTTTCGTTTTGATCCCAAATTAATGTCAAGCAATTGCTTTGAAAGCAACAAGCATTTCAGCTTAAAAGCCATCAATGGATAGCCAACAAACTGCTTTTAGCTGTGAAATTAGTTGCCAGCAAAACAAAATAGTTCCCCTTTTTTTATTTTATTGGGGTTTTATGACACTTTTGACAGCCAGGGTCACTTCATGTCTGACTAAAATATCTAAATCAGTGAATAAAAATTTAGAACGTATCTAGAAAATTGCAAAGATTAACGACATGTTTCAAAATAAAATTGTGAAAACGTACGTAATCCCAATAATTACATCTGTCCCTATTAATAGAACCAGCATAAAATGTAGTATATTTCCAAGGAAGGCAACAAATGCCAGAATTCACCGATGTCCTTGGGTAGCCATTTCTAATGTAAATAAACAAATACAGAAAATTTTCTTGAAAATTAGGTCTATAAAAAAAAAATTCTTGTTTCTCGGGCAATTTTTCCTCTATTTTATTATAAGGGAGGGAGGTTTTATTTTTATTTTTAATTTTTTTTGGTTTATTCTCAAAACAGTTCTGAAAATATACTCTCCCAAAAAAGAAAGTGTGCATGCTAAAAAATAACACTAAAAAAAGATATATATCATTTTCATTCATGGAAATTTTATTCAATCACAGAGGAATCAATTTGTGATCAACACGAGAAATTTCATTACGCAACGATGAATACTCTTGGTGCCATGGAGAGTCAAAGACACTAAGGTTCCAACACAAAAGTCACACACTCAATATCTGGTATGACCTCTGTCTGCGTCGACTACTGCTGTGCATCTACGCCTCATGAAAGCGAACAAGTTAGCATGGAAGTGTTGTGGGATGTTGTTCCATATTCTGATAAGCTGTCTTTGGAGTTCCACAAGCATTGACGGTGCATGGGGAAACTGGCATAGCTGACGTTTCATTTCGTCCCATACGTGCTCAATGGGTGAGATATCGGGCGAATTTGAGGGCCAGGGAAGAACATCCACTTGTTGTTGCTGCAGATACTGTTGAACAACACGAGCTGCGTGGGGTTGGGCGTTGTCCTGCTGTAGAATGGCGCCGGGGCCGTGACGTTGCAGAAATGGGACAACAACAGGTGTAAGCACTTCATCACGATATCTGGCTGCATTGAGATTGCCATCAATAATGACCAGCTCAGTTCTGTTACGGGCAGTGATGCCACCCCACACCATGAGAGACCCTCCCCCATAACGGTTTCGCTCCACAACACATGGATCTGCGTAGCGTTCGTTTCAACGTCTGTACACTCTCTGGCGGAAAGATGGAAACGACATTCATCTGTGAATAAAACACGTCGCCACCAGTATAAGGGATGCCTGAGATGTTGTCTACACCACTGCAGTCGAGCACGACGATGATGTAACGTCAAAATCAGACGAATTGCAGGTCTTCGAGGACGTAAGCCGTATTCTCTCAGCTGGTTGATTACTGTTTGAGGATGTATCCGTCTCAGGTTAGGGATGTTCCTGGCTGTCGTCGTTGCCGTTTGTTGCCGGTTCCGGAGATGGACGACACGAATATACCGATCTTGTGCAGGGGTGGTAACTCGGGGTCTCCCGGAGCGGGGTCGGTCTTGAACGTCATCATGTTGTGCATGTCGATGGACTAGCCTGTCTACAGTGTTATGGTGGCAGTTCAAATGCCGGGCAACCTCTCTGTATGTTCTGCCAGCTCTAATCATACCCAGGGCAAGGAGACGTTGATTCATTGTCAATCTTGGCATGCTACTGTGGAGTCGTTTTAACAGCAGCGCAAGTTTGAATGTGAACGATAGGAAGGCCTTACTTTAGTGTTTAAATACCCAAGGATTCACACTGCTGCATGAATTTTCAGACTCTCCATGTGCAAAACATGCCTTTTCACAAATGTGCAGCACGTCATTTAACGTTAATGCAAATTTAACGGGGAAAGCTGTTTTTGTGTTCAATATAACTTTTTCATGAACAGGTTAACACTCTTTACACCTACGAAATTATTTTTTTGGAGTTTGATCAATTTCTGCAATGCACACATTCTTTTTTGGGCGAGTATAGTTGGAATCAGAAATTTAACTATTATGTGACAAACCAATGTTTTCAGCAGTGAAAATTTCCCATAATATAGTTGAAAATTTAACCAACTATATCTTGTTTGACAGAGCTCTGTCGAACAAGGAAGTGTTGGTTAAATATTTGCCCCACAAGTGCAAAATAGAGTCATAGAAGACATTTATAGGTGTGAAAAAATGGTGACGAGGCAGATTTTCTATGACGAGGGAGGTGCCTGAGAAACAGAAAATTTTTTTAATAGCTTTACATCAAAAATGCTAAAAGCATTAGAATTCAGAATATGAAGCCATCAAAACTTGAAATTGTATAAGAGCCAGTAAACAGAGTTATTTACACAGAAGCCAAACAAAAGAATGGTTAATTAGTGGAATGGACAACACTCCCTGGGTGCATGTACATGTGCAGTCACCGTGTGTGGGTATTACACAGGCCTCTTTATTTTTTGTTATTTCACGTAATTTGGGGGGAATGGGGAGTCCAAAATTAAGTGTTTGGGCTGATTTTTCAAATGAGATAGTTTAGCCATGTTTGGGCCAGTGGTAATGATGAATAAATACACCTTTAAAAATACCTTATGGCTACTATTAATTATTTTCTTGATGCTAGACTTTCATCAAATCATGTGATGGTTGCTTTACACCAGGCATGATTTGATTTTACAATAAAAATAATTCTCAGCCAGATAAGAATTAAACTAAGCTCACCAAAATGGTAGCTTGGATAGAGCTCCATGCATTTTTAGAAAAACAGCTTTCTATGATAATTTATGATGAGTTTTGCTAGTAATAGCTGTTGGACTGACAACAAGAGGGATGTCTAATCCCATCCGCTCACCTACATTCGCGCTTGATACAGTCTGAGCAATGTGAAATGGGTAATCAGAAGACAGGCTGTCAATATCTACATAGTACTTGATCTAAAGAAAAAGTCCTATTCTGTGAAATTAGGTAGAAGGATAATATATGAATGCTGACCTTAACTCAAAATGAAAAGCTTGACTGCAAAAATATAAATAACAGTTAACCTTAACAGAAACTCTTACAATACTGGACTGTATAATCTTCATAGTCCAAAAAACATTAAAATTTGTGAAAGAAAATATAAAAATATTCTTTAATTTTGTAGTAATGAGAATGTTAGATGCCTCTGAAGGTCATAACAAGACAAATAAACACCAAATAGCTTTGTTAAAGCAACATAACATGCATACAATTTGAAAACGCAAACTCTTACAACTTAATAAAACAAGAGGCCCCAAGGGGCCTGAGGGCGCTCACCTGACATGGTAGCCTAAATATCAACCCAGAGAATTGATTTCAACAAGTTGCATCTGCTCCTCCTAAGAAAAGCTTATACCAAATATCCAAAGATTCTGACCAGTGGATCTTAAAAAAAGAAGATTTTTAAAGAATATTCCTCATATTGAACTAAGTTATAATTCGGCCTCCCACAGGGAGCCCATATATGAACCCAGGGACTTGGCTTTAACAAACTTAAATCTCACCCCCCTAAGGATGCTGCACACCAAATAACAAAACATTCCGAATGCTGGATCTGAAGAAGAAGATTTTTAAAGAAAATTCCTCATTTTGAACTAAGTTACAATTCAAGCTCCCACAGTGAGTCCAAATATGGACCTAGGGACATGGCTTGAACAAACTTGAATCTCATCCCCCTAAGGATGCTGCATATCAAATATCAAAACATTCCAACTGCTGGATCTGAAGAAGATTTTTAAAGAAAATTCCTCATTTTGAACTAAGTTATAATTCAGGCTTCCACAGTGAGCCCAAATATGAACCCAGGGAGTTGGCTTAAACAAACTTGAATCTCACCCCCCCCCCTAAACATGGTGTAGACCTAATATCAAAAGATTCTGCCTGCTGGATCTTAAGAAGAAGATTTTCAAAGAAATTTGCCTGAAATGCACTAAGTTCAAATTCGAGCTTCTATAGTGAGCCCAAATATGAATCTAGGGAGCCGATTTGAACAAACTTGAATCAGATCCACCCCACAATGCTGCATACCAAATATCAAAAGATTCTGCCTGCTGAATCTGGAGAAGAAGATTTTTTAAGAAATTTGCCTGAAATGCACTAAGTTCGAATTCGGGCTTCTACAGTGAGCCCAAATATGAATCCAGGGGGCCGATTTGAACAAAATTGAATCAGATCCACCCCTCAATGTTACATACCAAATATCAAAAAATTCTGCCTGCTGGATCTGGAGAAGAAGATTTTTTAAGAAATTTGCCTGAAATGCACTAAGTTCGAACTCAAGCTTCTATACTGAGCCCAAATATCAACCCAGGGGGCCGATTTGAACAAACTTGAATCAGATCCACCCCACAATGTTGCATACCAAATATCAAAACATTCTGCCTGCTGGATCTGGAGAAGAAGATTTTTTAAGAAATTTGCCTGAAATGCACTATGTTCGAATTCGTGCTTCTATAGTGAACCCAAATATGAATCCAGGGGGCCGATTTGAACAAATTTGAATCAGATCCACCCCACAATGTTGCATACCAAATATCAAAAGATCCTGCCTGCTGGATCTGGAGAAGAAGATTTTTTAAGAAATTTGCCTGAAATGCACTATGTTCGAATTCGTGCTTCTATAGTGAACCCAAATATGAATCCAGGGGGCCGATTTGAACAAATTTGAATCAGATCCACCCCACAATGTTGCATATCAAATATCAAAAGATTCTGCCTGCTGGATCTGGAGAAGAAGATTTTTGAAGAAATTTGCCTGAAATGCACTAAGTTCGAATTCGGGCTTCTATAGTGAGCCCAAATATGAAGTCAGGGGGCCGATTTGAACAAACTTGAATCAGGTCCACCCCACAATGTTGCATACCAAATATCAAAAGATCCTGCCTGCTGGATCTGGAGAAGAAGATTTTTTAAGAAATTTGTCTGAAATGCACTAAGTTCGAATTTGGGCTTCTATAGTGAGCCCAAATATGAAGCCAGGGGGCCGATTTGAACAAACTTGAATCAGGTCCACCCCACAATGTTGCATGCCAAACATCAAAAGATTCTGCCTGCTCGATCTGGAGAAGAAGATTTTTTAAGAAATTTGCCTGAAATGCACTAAGTTCGAATTCGGGCTTCTACAGTGAGCCCAAATATGAATCTAGAGAGCCGATTTGAACAAACTTCCATCAGACCCACCCCACAATGTTACATACCAAATATCAAAAGATTCTGCCTGCTGGATCTGGAGAAGATTTTTTAAGAAATTTGCCCGAAATGCACTCGAAGTTCGAAATCAGGCTCCTATACTGAGCCCAAATATGAACCCAGGGGGCCAGTTTGAACAAACTTGAATCAGATCCACCCTACAATGTTGCATACTAAATATCAAAAGATTCTGCCTGCTGGATCTGGAGAAGAAGATTTTTTAATCTTTTCCCCATTGCCTACAGTGTTAAAAAGTGCTGACTCAGCACTTTTTCAAAGTCCTGAAAAAAGTACCTTGTAATCAAACCGATAGGGATTTTTTTTAACCATTCTATTCTACTGGATAAAAGTAAGCTTTATACAAAATAAGAATTCTCTGTGCCGTGTAGTTTTGGAGATATGTCAGTTTTAAGGTTTTTCCTATTTTTAGCTCCCGAGGTTCCCACAGGGCAATGAGAAAACTTTTTTTTGCATCAATCAACTACTTATGACCCATTATCATCTCATATCAAATTTGGTTCAAATCGACCTCACGGTTCTGAAAATAGAAATTTTAGGCATGGCCAAAATTTTTGCCCCTCCCATAACGAAGGCAAATAATGCCCGACAAACTTCTCTTGAACAAATTTGATTCTAAACCTCAAAAGGACCCTGTATACCACATATCAAATCTCTGCTACTGGTGGTTCATTAGAAGAAGATTTTCAAAAAATTTGGCCATTTTTCCCCCACACCTCTGCTCAATATGAGCCAAAAGCTATTTTGGATAAAAATCAAAATGCCCCTATAAAAAAAATTTGATTAAAATTGAAAGAAACTCCACAATATGAGGCTTAATCACTGTGGTGTGCATCCCGAGCACTCACCTATTAAATACTAAAGTCCTGAGGGGTACTTGATTTTGGGACAACTTCCTCAACACAAACTCTGACAAAACTATGGACTGTGAAATTTTCGAAATGAAAAAAAAACATTGAAATTTGTGGAAAAAAAACAAAAATATTCTTAAATTTTGTAGTAATGAGGTTTTAGATGCCTCTGAAGGTCATAAGAAGAAAAACAAGTGCAATTCCGATCGCCAGCGATCAGACAATCGTCCCCCACGGTAGGTGGATTACTGTGAAATATATTGATATTTCTTCAATAAAACCCAAACAAATATGGATATCAAAGGAAAACTCAACAAACTAGTCCCAATATTACCCATATTTCTGTGGTTGTACTGGAAGCATCCAAATAACTGTAAAAAGTTAAGTAAGGCTAACTTGCATAATTTATGCACAAGAAAAAACCCCTGTATAATATGTTATTTATCTTATGTTCCTTCCCTTCAAATCTGAAAATTTGAAACAAAAGCATGAAAGCATCTTTAGATACAGGTGGTAGCAGTACACAACATAATACGCACAAAAAATTGAGGTGGGCAATTTTTTGCACCCCTTGATTTTCTGGAATGCCAGACTTTGTTTGGGACTGCTTTTAAAATTGTGTTGATTCGCAATAGTCCATGATACATTTTGATACATTTTGAGTGTAGAAAACAGTCACATAATAATTGAATGCAACATTTTGAATAATGAGAGTATGTGTGTGTCAATTTTCCATTATGTAGCTCAACGAAGAACAATTTGACAGTCACAAGAGTAATACTTTGATGTGAATATACAGTACATAGAGAGTTTTTTTTATTGTCAATAAATCACCTGTGGAATGGTGATTTCTATCAAGCAATAAATGCTAATTTGATGCAAAGCGTAATTAGCAAAAGCAAAGTTTCGGCCAATGGACCTCTGGGTTAAACCCAGAGGTCCACTGGTTGAAACTTGGCTTGTGCTTCTTGTGTTTCTGTGTGAAATTTGAGAGTAGTACCTTGGGTGATACTTCCACTCC
The DNA here is from genome assembly GCA_031216915.1 of Pictodentalium vernedei. NCBI lineage: Eukaryota > Metazoa > Mollusca > Scaphopoda > Dentaliida > Dentaliidae > Pictodentalium > Pictodentalium vernedei. The sequence continues at coordinate 274,998,109 of CM062292.1, forward strand.
ATGGGTGATTGGGTGACAATCCACCCTCCAGTACCATAACCAAAATAGCATACAAGTATATGTACTGAAAATTCCATGTGCAATTGCACCCCCAGGCAATCTGAGGAGGGCAATTGTTTTGCACTCCTTGATTTTCTAGCCTGCTGGAATGGTGGCAACACTTTTCTTATCAGGCTGGTCTGCCAATCACATTGCAAAATCTCTCTTCATTGAATCTCTCACCTTGTTAACCCTTCACCAAACAAACTGACCACGCCCACTGTGTAATTTACAAACTTGTCAATTGAAAAAAATTTCAACACAACCATATCATGAGACCCCTCATTGAAACAAGCTCACTGTTCCAATGAGGGTCACATGATATGGTTTTGTTGGTTTTCGTGAAGAAATTTGAAAAAAATAATTAAAACAAACATATTCCACAAGATGGAAAAATCAGCTGATCACAAAGAGAGAAGTGGATCTAAACGTTTATGAAAAAAACAAGATCAACTCACAATGTATGCCTAGAGCAAGTTTCGTGAACATCTGATTACATTTTTTCAAGTCAACATGTTCACAAAGTCATTATCAGGCAAAGGCAGAGTTTTCAAGAAAAGGGGGCATAACTCCTCTAAAAGCTGAGGAAATTTGGTGAATATAGAACTTGACCAAGATCTTTTCACAATATGTATGTCTGTGGCAAGATTCATAAAAATCTGATTATATTTGTTCAAGTTATCACATTCACAGACTCATCAGACAAACAGATTATCCAATAAAATGGGACTTAATTTAAAAAAAAAAGGTCAGATTGGATAAAAAATGAAGCGGTGGCAAAGAAAAACTATGTTCCGGCATCCGATCATAAAAACCTAGATGAACTCCTTGTGACTCATTCCGATTTTAGCAGGAAATTTATTCCTTAAAAGGAGTTAACAATAGGCATTCAAAAGAACACTCATTAATCACACTTGGTTAATATGGCGTCATTAATAGGGCTAAAAGCCTCAGACAGCTAACACAAAAACAATATAGTTAAGGAGAGAACAACCTCTTCTCTTGTAACGGTACCTTGTCCAATAGGACAGTGGTCTCAGCCTAGCTGAAGCCGCTGAAGGTCTTCCTATTCATGAAGACAATTAAATGGCTGTTAACTGCAGCCCTAGAAGCTCACTAAAGGAGACTCACAATGCTAGCCACTAATGATAGGGAAAAAACACCGCTCATAATTCTAGCTAGGCTACTATAGTTTCAACAATAAGACTAAAGTCTGTGACACTTAAGAAAACAACACCGAGAAGGAAAAAATGAACTCTTTCCTTTAGCGGTTCTATTCCCAAAAGACAGTGGTCTCAGCCTAGCTAACGAAGCTGAGAAGACTTCATCTCAGTGAAGACAGATATCTCAGTGTAATTTTTGCGACTTTAGAAAGGTCACTAAATGGAGACTTACAATGTTAGTCACTCAAGGTAAGGGAAAAAGGGCCGCACTTGATTCTAATAAGGGATCAGCAAAAGGACTAAAAGCCTCAGACGCCTAAGAATACAACACTGAGAAGGAAATAACGTACTCCTTCCTTATAACAGCCCCAATTCCAAAGAGACAGAAGTCTCAGATTAGCTCGCGCAGCTAATAAGTCTACATCCTGTGAAGACAGATATCTCAGTGAAACTTGCGACCTTGAAAGCTCACTAAATGGACTTACAACACTAGTCGCTCAATGTAAGAAATAAAGGACCGCTCTTCTAACGGCCATCTCCATGAAGATAGATATCTGTGTCACCTGCGGCCTAGGAAAGCTCACCAAACGTAGACTTACAACATGTATAAGAAAATACTGCTGTAAAATATATAAGGCCACTATGACGTTAGCCGCTAATGTTATATATATACAGATCACTCTTAATTCACATACAGGGCTTAAAATTACACGCCAATCCGCGAATCGATTCTCATAATGATTCTGGCAAACTACAATGGCGCGAATCCAAGTAGATTCGTGTCAATTTACTGCTTGGATTCACTTTATGTATGATGTCATTGATTCATGATGAAGTTCTGACCTGGGTTATCATAAAATATATAATTATGAAAAACTGTCTATTTACATTTCTTGAGTTTGGTATCAAATCAAGTCATGGCTGCTGTAGCAGCCATGACTTGATTTGATACCAAACTCAAGAAAATGTGAAGCATCTGGTAAATCATGGGTGGAAATTTCGACAACTTATTTCGTGACCTCACCAGCAACATTCAGCTAGTTTTTGCAGAATTTCATATCATTATTTATTTATTTATTTGAGGGTGTTTCAGGTCACAGATTTATGCACAACGGCTAATCATGACCGCAATATGGATATAAAGTCAAGGGTTGTCAATCATTTATACCCCATGTTGCACATTTTAGAGGATTTCCACCTCAATCATTGGCTTTACTTCCCGGGTTCCCACGGGGGATTTCATATCATGGTTTAAATGGATTCGCGTGAAAATATTTCGTGAGAATCATGTTAGATTCGCGTGATGCCAGACAAATTTTAAGCCTTGACATAAGCCAAACTTAGACGACAACAATAGGACTAATTGTCTGAGATGCCTAGGAATACCACACCGAGAAGGAAAACATAATCTTTCCTTCTCACAGCCTTATTCCAAAAAGATAGCGGTCTCAGCGTAGCTAACACAGCCTAAAAGTCATATATCGGAGAAGACAGATACCTGTGTGTTACCCTGTGGCCTTAGAGAGCTCACTAAATGGAGACTTACGACGTTAGCCGCTAATGTATAAGAAAAGATCACTCTAACAGTACATAAGGCTACTATAGCATCAACAATAGCACTAAATGCCTCTGACACCTAGGAATACAACACAGAGAAGAAAAAGACGTACTTATTCCTTCTACAGCTCTATTCCAAACAAGACAGCTGTCTCAGCCTAACTATGAGCTATCGATCATCTATTTGTAAAGAATAGAGCATTGCCTTTCTTATACTATTGCTAGGCCAAGGGAGGCGTCATTAATAGGACCAAAGGCCTTCAACACCTGAGCAGAAAGATCCGGAAAGGTCGCCCAGTACCTTAAGCTGTTTTTTGCCTACTAAACGCAGATTTTTGTTCAGATGGAACAAGATTCGAAAAGAACTTATGAATCAAAATTCGTAGTCTTAATGTGCCGATCCATGAGGGATGGAGAATCAACTTCCATAGCCCTCTCACCATATGAATGTTCCATCTGAAAAACATGGTCAACACCATCCAAATGTACAGATGACTTGACCAACCCAGCACCGTGCGGCAGCTGACTACCAGAGACTGTTGACGGCTGAACATGTGGCTACTGGCAAACTGAGATCTGCTTTGCAATCTGCAGCAGGTCCGTGAACGAGGCTTGCAGAGCAGCTATTATCTGCTTCTCCACCATGTGCTGCTCACAGAACGGAGATCTGACCCCAGACCTTTCGACGCATGTCCCGTATAAAAATGCCTTGAACTTCGGTGGTGAAGACTGGGAACATCTCCGTAGAACAGCATCACCATGCAAAGTCGGACAGCTAGTCTGTGGTCTAACGTGCTTCATCGATGAAGCAGAGGAAGAAGATACAGCTGCAAACGACCCCGGCTGCAGTGTGGAAGGAGCATCCCAAACCGCAAGCGTGAACGTGCGTCCCAACTCAGTAAAGTTTTTTGAAGTGGAGATAGTTGACCCTGACCAGTGACAGAATGGATAGGGTTCTCCAGCTCGTGGTCTGACTCCGGACCTCGCCGAGCATTCCATTTAGACACTTGTAGGCTTCTACCCCTTAGAGTGCTTTTCCATGGAAGAAGTAACTCAATGAAGTTTCTCACGACAGAAAACAGTCGACCTCGACTGCTAACGGGATGGAGAATGCTCTCCAACTCGCGATCTGACCCCAGAAGAAGAAGCCATAACCACAGCCGACTCCGGCTGCAGTGTGGAAGCAACATCCTGGCGCATGTTCCGACTCATTATAGTTTCTCACAACAGACACAGTCGACTCTGACTGCTAACAGGACAGAGAGGGTTCTCCAGCTCGCAATCTGACCCCAGATCTCGCCGAGCGTCCCAATGAGAAACTTTTAGGATTCTTCTCCTTTTGCCATCGTCACTGGGTGAGCTTTATATTATGACTTCTCGACCGCAATGGACCTACCCGGCTCTCATATAGGGACGACCGCTTTACCAGTCGAACTAGCTGCATGCAGAGGATTAAGCAAACTGACTAGAGACCTCAATCCTGTGCTAAATATCATGAGCACCTTGGCAGCTAGCTCTGTTTACTCATCAGAGTGGGGCTCAACAAAGTACGATGACGGCAGCATGTAACGGAGAGGTGTCAAAGTACCATCACCATGTTCTTGTTCCTCGGAAAAAAGAGACTGAAAGACTATTATTAGCCAGCGGTGAGAGCCCCTACAACAGAACTTCATCGCCCATCACACACACATTCACATCCCAAAGTACAAGTATTGAAGGAGTACCGCAACTACCGGCAAACAACAAGCATTAAAACCGAGGCTTGCTGGACTTACTCTAAGTACCAATTATTATAATAAATACAATAATAATAAATTTCAAAAAAAAAATTTCAAAAAATTTTGAGTGAAGCCTAATAAGTGCCCCAAGAGAACCTCATGAGCCCAAGGGCATCTCGATAGAGCCTAAGTGTGAACAAGCACTACCTAATTAAAGCTAAACTACCAGAATAAGATATAATATGTATCCTAACGGAAAAAACAATAACTGTTTTTAACTAAACATTGAATTAATACGAATCCAAAACGTTACTGAACAGACAACGTCATGAGGAAAAACCCGAAACTAACCAACAACAAGCACAAGCACAATAAAGGCCCAAAGTCAATAATCGATCAACAACCACCTGATGCAAAGCTAGATCTTCACATGAAAAAAAACAATGCATCTGGTAGAAGATGCAAGAATACAAAACGTCCTGAACAGTAATGAACAGGACATAAACACAGGGGATAAATGGAATACCTATTCCATTTTACAAGTTAAACTCCCAAGAATTTAATAAAAAATTCTTCAATAAAAAAGCCGAAAAAGCTTGGGAGTATAACAGGAGGGTTCAGGAGAGGGAAAGGAAGTAATACTAACAAAACAACAGTGGAGTCATATTATAATGACGTTCAGAAGCATATCCCGAAATTGGAGAACATGATTAACTTTACATAAAAATTATAGTTACAGACCTGAACATCCAAAACCACTGTTATTCACTTCCAGCAACCTGCTACACTGTTGATTCCATGAAAACCATCATTGATTTGTGTCTGGTATCTTCAAAAATGAGAATTTATTGCACAGATGTCAATTCAAATGGTTACAGACTAGGGCCAAACAAAAGAATGATGTTGGTGCCAATTCCGGTCTCTTCCTGGGTACTGCGTCTCCGCAAGTACTAAAAGTATGGAGGGCCAGAAAGGACTTAAAATTTTCTGTATTGTATGCAAATTTTGGGTAATGGGGGGGGTTCAAAATTTGTGTTTGGCCCTTAATAATATTGAGGATGCACCAGCTATAAGTCTGAGCCATTTGTTTTAGTATAAAACAAGAAGAATGTTATTAAGGTAACACATGCCCCCCCACCCCCCTGTGACCTTTACCTTACAGATGAGGCCGAAACTATTATATGCGACACACCTTCTGACTGTCCTTAAAATTTGTAAAAAGTTTAACAACTGTACTATGATTCGTTTCTGAGTTATGGCTGAGACACGAATATTGACCGATTTTTAGTGTGACCTTGAAATGTGACCTCGACCTTGAAGAAATGTAATCAGATATTTATGCCCCCCGACTTAAGTCGGGAAGCATAAATATCTGATTACATTTCTTCATGTTATCATGTTCACGAAATGTACCAATGGACACACGGACAGATGTATAAATTTTATAGTAAATTTCCTTTCTTATTATACCTACCGAAATTGTTTACAACAGGCTTGCACTACAGTGGAAGAACCTAACTCGGATAAAATACTCTCTATTTTAATCTTTCCCTAGATTTGGGAAAGAAAAGTGGTGTAAAAACACCACGAAAAAATAAGCCAAAACTGGGCCGAGCGCCATCGGCGCACACCCAGTATAGGACGCTCTTCCATAGTACAAATCCACGACTTCCGTGACAGTGCGCAATGCATCAATTCGTCATTCTTTTGATTCCGAACAACACAGGAGTTATGTGATCAGCGGGGAGGAAGGATTCTTACCCGAATAAGAAGACGGGAGGGCCTCCATGTAAACAATTTCGGTAGGTATAATAAGAAAGGAAATTTACTATAAAATTTATACTTCTTATCAACCTACCTCCATTGTTTACAACAGGCTGAATAGACAAAAGGCTGGAGGGAATCACATAACCAACTCACACATAACTCAATAGCACTGGGACCGTGGACAGAGGAAGAGATCCCTAGGCCTATCAAACCATAGCATCACAAACATTAGAAAAGCCAATGAAAGATGAGGCCTATGGTGAAGTGCGACGCACAGACAGAAAGGGCAGTAACAGCACAAAGCTGGAACCGACCCTGAAAAAAGTTGAAAAGCTTGGATAGACAACATCCTGAGCCGAAGAAAGAGGACCCCAAGGGTCTCTGTCGGCTCCTGCAACTGTCGCAGAGAAAAGGAGAATGTAGCATTTTTCCAGAAGGCTGCCAGTATAACATCAGTCATCCGACAACATGACAGTTATTAAAAGAGGAAGACAATGCACGCACCTCATGGCAGAAAAAACAATTGGTAATACAATCACCAGTAGCTAGACGAGCGGAAGCTGCACGAATAGCAAGACAAGTCCATCAAGAAATGGATGCAGGAGAGATCTGGCATGTGGGAAAACGCATATTCATCCAGGATAAAGGCGTGAACGCCCCCCACCCCCAAGCAGAGCAGCGCCCAAGAAAGTGACCATCTTGGAGTAAACTGCAAAGTCCTAGGCCTTTTCAAGGAAAAGAGCTGAACAAGCTTGGAGAGGCAAGGATGAGTGTCGAAACAATGCGGTATCACAGAGGAAAAAATGTCTCCGAAGCATGGACAAGTACCCATTGCTGGAGACCCCCAGAAACAAACATATACCAGAAAACTCCGCAAGCAGTGTGATCGAGGGAGTGACAGAAGCAACAGAGTGATTGCACACCATCGACAGAAGAACCTTCCACTTAGCCACAGAGGCTAAACCAGTGGAGTGAGTGCCTCCTTGAAGAAAAGCAACTCCACTGCGTTTCTCGAAAAACCACTACGGAGGAGACAGGACCCGATAAAAGACATGTGCGAAGGCACAATGAAGTCGGGTCAACTTGAAAACCTCCCGGGCGACTTTGGCAAAGAAAGTCGCGAGGTAGAGGGAGACATGCCGGAACCGCCGCTAACAGAGAGCGGAGCAGATTGATCCACACCCACCGAAGCGACGGGTGTGATCGAAAGGATTCGACGACTGCAGGTTCATATCAGGCGGAATCAGAACCGGTAGGAAGGCGTAGCCGACAAGACCATCCCAAAGGAGGGCCAGAGCGTCCACGGCGAAAGCCAGAGCATCTGGACACGGGGACACGAAAGTGTCCACCGGATGGTTCCAACTAGTCACAAGAGATCGATGGAACCCGCCATGTGGAGCATCCACCTGGTGGAAATGACCCTGCCCTGACGGGACAGGGAGTCGGCTAGGACGTTCAGGCGACCGGGAATGTGACGAACAGCCACCCCGGCGTGGACATCCTGAGCGAGCAGTATAAGATCCCAAGCCAATTCGTACATTGGAACAGAGTGCGTGCCGCCCTGGTTCCGAATGTAAGCAACCACCGTCGAATGGTCGGACAACAGAAGGACCTGGCGATTCGACAGGTGAGGGATCCACTGCCTGAAACGCAGAAGAAGAGCAAGAAGCTCCTTCTGGTTGATGTGTAGAGCTGCATGATCCTGGTCCACCATCCCGTGAATGGAAAGACCTAGAGGATCCAACGTCGCACCCCATCTGAGATCGCTGGCATCTGCCGTCAGAACGCGATCGGACGTGGGTAAGTCCAACGGAACACCCTGCGAAAGCCGCTGGACATCTGCCCAGAGGAGAAGGTGAGGATAAAGATAGTCTGGAATCTGAAGCACCAGATCCCGAAAATCTACATTCGGCCTCCAACGACTGAGCAGAAAGTGTTGGAGAGGTCTGACACGCAGCTGACCTAGAGGAATGAGATCCGTCACCGAACAGCAGAGACCGATTAGCCGGAGAAATCTCCGAGCCGTCGCGGATGTGGACTGGGACAGAGTTGGAGCAAAAGCTGAGAGAATCACAGCCTTGGCCTGGGGAACTGCCACCAAATTGAATTGTGTGCGGAAAGCCATCCCCAGATGATAAAACGACTGAGAAGGGATCAGGTCCGACTTCTCGTTGACTCTGAAACGTAGCGACGTGAGCAAGCTCAACAGAGTGGCGACATCCGACTCCAGGAAGGCAGCATTGGAATGCCCCTGGAGGATATCATCCAGATATGCCGAAGTAGTCACCCTGGACTGTGTGCGATGGAAAGCTATCACATGCAACATCAGTCTGGTGAAGGACCAAGGAACCAGGTTGAGGCCGAAAGGCATGGCCGTGAACTGGTAAACTCGCCCCAGAAAAATGAACCTGAGATACTTCCGTAACGCCCAATGAATCGGAACGTGAAAGTAAGCGTCTCGCAGGTCAAAGCTGGAAGCGAAATCTCCCTGGTGAATTGATCGGAGGACCGACCTGAAAGTCTCCATGCTGAACTTGGGAGCAATGATAGACTGGTTCAGGAAACTCTGATTGAGAACCGGTCGGAGTCGGCCGTCCTTCTTCGGCACCAAGAACAGGCGGGAATAGAAACCCACTGACCTAATGTTCTTGATGACCTCAATCGCCCCCTTTGTCAGGAGATTGTCTATCTCCGTGGACAAAAGTTCCCGACGTAAAATGTCTGAAGGAACTGTGGTTGGAAAAGGCACCCCGGACAGAGTGGAGTGCCGTCGGAAGGATATTCGCAGCCCGGACCAAACAACATCTAACATCCAAGGATCGGATGTGATGGTGGCCCACGGTCTGCGAACTCTGCTATCCTTCCTCCAACCTGGGACGAGTCGAGGTGAGGACCTTCATTGCGAACCCCGATGAGGCTCACGAGAGGAGAAAACACCTCTACTGAATGAAGAATCCTGGGAGTTCCCTCAAGACTGTCGACGCTTACCCTTACCCCTTGAGTAAGAAGTAGAAGCGGTGGCAGAAGGATCAGCCCCTTTTGCTTCGCAGAGGAAGCAGAGGGTACTTGTTAGGCTTGGAACGGCCCGTGCCTACCCTAGAAGGCTGATCAAGCTGAAGAAACAGCAGCTGATCGTTGGAATGACGTAGGATGTCATCCCGGACCGTCAACACAGAATCATGGAAAAGTTGCGGACCTGCCAAAAAAGCAGATCAAAGAGTAGCGTACTGCTCCTCAGGAAGGGATCGGCCTGTGTCCCGCACAGAGTCCCTTCAAACTAATTCCAGATTAGCCGTGTTACAGGCATGCGTGTGAGTAAGATGCATGAGCGCCTTGGACAGCACACGCAAAGGAGCCTGTACCTCGTCAAACTTATCTGAAGGCAGATAAGCAACAAAAGCTGAGACGACGTGATCGGAGAGAGAAAGCACACCAAGCATCTCTCTTGATAAGCCCAATGTGGACTCCAGAGTCGTCATCGGAATGACGGCAGACTTGGACTTGGAAAGCCCGAGGGAATTGGAGTCCTGATCCAAAACCGTCAGAGTCTGGTAGACCGCCGGATTGGCGGAATCGTAGGAATGATAACGCGCCGGAGGCAAAAAGGTGTCAACCCTGGTGAAGAACGGAGCCTTCATAGCCTTGGAACTTAGCTTGGAGTCCAAGGCTGAAAATGCTTCAACCAACTGTACCAAAGGGCACGGTCGAAGACGCCCAGAAGCAGGTTGTTCCCTAGACTGTTGGCGTGCGACCTATGATCGCGGCCAGGCTGACACTGTCGACTGGTTGCATGGTTTGAGATCCAGAAGGAACCCAAACACGAAATCAAGAGCTGCCCCCAAGTCCGAAGACTGCTGGCTCTCGACATCAAGCATGTCTGACTCTTCCCCTGAGTCGGAAGACACATAGCTCATCGTGGGCAAACCAGCCGACGCCTCCCATGGTGTCGGAACACCAGGGGATCAGAAAGCGGCCTGTTTCCAATCCCGGAAGGCGGCGCCATAGGAGGCGCCTGGAAACCACTCGCTGCCTCGCTGGAAGCAACAGGAAGGCTCGTTGACAGACCCTGAGTGAGTAAGGAGAGGGCCTCCCTAAGCTCACTGCCCGTACTGGCCGGTTCGACAGGGGAACGAACCGGCAAAGTGGCTTCACCTCTGACACTCTGAACCAGCGAAGGGTCAGGATCCTCTAAAAGACCCGACGTGGGACGACAGGCGGCAGCCGAAAACGTCTGAAGGCAGACGTGTATAGGGGTGTGACACACCCCGAGGATCAACATAGCAGGAACTCATGAGAGTCACCGCTGACCTCTGCAGGGCAGAAGGTCCAGGCTGCACAAAAGACGTTGGACCTCCAAAACTGGTCGTGTGGCCAGAATGAGTGGACAGAAACGCCACGGAGTTCATAGTGTCCCACTAAGAACAACCGAATCCAATGACAACTGTGGTGCTCGACGGCGCAGAGACCACAGGAGAGGGTCCAGCCAGCAGCCACTTCCAACTTCGCCGAGTTGAAGTCAGGGAAGGCTGAGGCCGATACCCCCACGTCTACACAACCAGACACTGCAGCAGACCACTGCAGGTATAAAACTACTGTGCTCAATGGCTGAGAGGACACAGTATGGGGTTCAGTCGGCAGCCCCATTTGACTTCACCGAGTGGAAGTCTGGGAAGGCTGAGGCCAAAACCCCACAACCACACTACAGACATCCCTGCAGACCCTGGCAGGGAGAAGCCGAGGCCGGCTAAAAACGGTGCCCAATGACGTTGTAGACGGAACAGCAGTAGCAGCAGATACGACGGGAGCTGTTGGAACTGGCGGAAAAGCGGAGAGAGCCACCAAGCTCGGCCTCCAAAGGAGGAGTCACAACCCTAGTGACAGCCTCAGATGTCGACTGGAGAGGGCGCATAGTCCCGGAACCAGGCATCTCTACACCAGAAAACCAACAGCTCCCACAGTATCCACCATGGTAAAACACTGCACATTCCCCACGGAAGGGGAATAACTCTCACCAGACATGGTCGAATCGGGAAGCCCCGAAAGGACAGTGGTCCCCACCCCCCGCTGGTGCGGGAGGAGCTGCACATCCCCCACGGAGGAGCAATTCTCATCAGATGTGGTCGAATCGGGCGACCCCGAAACGAAAGCGTTCACCACCCCCCGCGGGAGCGGGAGGAGCTGCACATCCCCCACGGAGGGGGTCAAACTCACACCAGACGTGGTCGAGTCGGGAAGCTCCCGAAACAACTGCATTCCACACCACCCGCGGATGCGGACGAAACGGACACGAGAACGCACCAATGGCGAGGGCAAAAGGAATTGCCCTAAAGGAACCGAACTGGAAAGCACAGAGGTGAGCGCAGTAGAAGAAAAAGGTGAACTCAACAGAAGCAGAAAGTAGAAGAACACCCTCAACTACGAGAGAAGGTGGCAGAACCCAGACGGCCGACACCTACTCCAATAAAATTTTTTATCAACCAAAAAAACTCATTGTCGAATCGCGATGACACGATGTCGCAAAACATTCGCGAAAACGGAATAGTAATTAATAAACAATGAGAATGTGGTTGAAAATATAAACGAGAATATATAAAACACAGTCCTGTTATTATACGATCTTCAGATCCATAATTCCAGTCACAGGAAAACCGTTATCCACGAGTTGAATTATCACTGTATCATAATGCATATGGCGGAAACACATCCTGCTCGTGCTTCGGATAGAAAAAGAATGACGAATTGATGCATTGCGCACTGTCACGGAAGTCGTGGATTTGTACTATGGAAGAGCGTCCCATACTGGGTGTGCGCCGATGACACTCAGCCCAGTTTTGGCTTATTTTTTCGTGGTGTTTTTACACCACTTTTCTTTCCCAAATCTAGGGAAAGATTAAAATAGAGAGTATTTTATCCGAGTTAGGTTCTTCCACTGTAGTGCAAGCCTGTTGTAAACAATTGAGGTAGGTTGATAAGAAGCACAGAGGGATGCTCGGCGGGGCCCCATTTCTATATCCCCTAACAAACTTTGTTTTATCCCTCACTAAACTTTGTTTAGGTGAGGGATAATACATTTTGTTATTCTGTGTGTTGGTTGAAGGGGTCATGATTTATATACCGTTTATTCAAAACTATTTTATAACCCTCTGCACACTGATATAGAAAAACTGCAATTTGAAGAAGCAAATCATTAAATTTGCTGCTTGAAATTTTGTTATTTTCACATCTGTGTGCAGAGAGTTAATACAGTGGAACCCTGTTAATTGAATAGCCATTTTGCCAATAAAAATTATTAAATTAACAGGAGTATTCAATTAACAGGAAATGTGTCACTTTTCTGTATTCTAGAGATAAACATAGCATTTATTCTATTCTATCTTGTTTGACAGAGCTCTATGAGCTCTGTCAAACAAGATATTATAGATTAAATGACTGTATCGGATGTACTGAAGCCAAATAGGTCTACAAAGAAAAACTAGGGAGAGTCAGAGTAATTTCTTGACAATTTACAAGATTTTTTATTCAATTAACAGGAGTTTACTCTGTAACCTATATGCAATTAACAGGTCAAATTTGTACTGCAGATATGGTAAATGGTTTTGTGTTGGGAAATTATATTCAATTAACAGGGTTATTCAGTTAAGAGATATCCATTTAAGTGGGATCCACTGTATACCATTTTGAACATACATACCTGTGATTTAGCAAATTCTACAACATTAAAACCAACATTATTTAAGAGAGCTAAGGAGTATGGTGTTAAACCCGATTCCGAACTTCTCCACATCTGATCCTACAAGACAAAGAAAAATATTATTCAAAATTGTTTTACTTTACTGTTAACAGTGCTGTAATAAAAATATCAATTTAACCCTCTTCATACGGATGTTAAAATATCCAAAGTTTCAGCAAATATTTTTCCTATCCTGCAACTAGGAATTGAACCAATTGAGTTTTGTTTTGAGAGAGCTCATCGAGATCTGTCAAATAAGAATGAGTTGGTTCAATTCCAAGTTGAATTATGGGAAAAATTTGCAGATTGAAATTTTGGTACTTGGGCATGAGAGTTGATGTTCATCACAGTAGACGTTTTCATAATATATGTGAGATTTAGTGTCAATTGCCATTTCATTGTTAATTCCCATAACACACTAATACAAGTGTGTAAACTGCTGGCTCACAATGAGATGTCAATCTATATTATACTTTGATTTTAAAAAAACTAAAATACTCAGATAAACAAAATGATAAAAATTAGATAATGCCACACAAAGTAGATCTTCTGTTTCTCATTCCATTTTTTATAAAATTGCATGAGGGCAGACGTTCTTTTATTTTATTTTTTATTTTTTATTTTTTGGTTATTATTTCTTTGTCATCAAAAGCTAATGTTCTTGGTTTGCTTTATGCTTTAGGCCTCATAATGAACAGAATAGTGTGGATGGTGGTGTATTTCGTCCCTTGAGTTCATGAAGGCTTTGCAATGCTAAAGCATTGCAAAGCCTTCTTGCACTCAAGGGACAAATTTATCAATTTTATTCACTTGAATAAATATTTTTATTTATTTAAGTTTGCATTGGTTATAAAAAGAGAGCATGTGGCAGCCAAAAGGACCATGTGGGAGGGCCTGAGAAACAGATTAACTTTTTTTGGCCTCAATTGACTACAGCGCTGATTAATGATACGAGCCAGGTCAATTTTTTCCTTTACACTAGAACTTGTGAATTTAATGACATACCAGTGTATAGGCATTCAACACTTGATCAGAAACAACCACCAAAATAACTTTACTCTGGTCAGTGAAGATGTCCCCGTGCTTGGGAACATGTCCTGGAGCCAAAGGATTTGAAGTACTACTGAATGTGGCTATGTGAACTCTGTGGACTAAAACCAAAATTTCGGGTCAACTTTTAAAATTTAACAAAAAATGCTCTTGATACATATATACCCTGCGTTTTAAATACCAAGGTCTCTACAAATTGGACAAATAACTTACATTCATCTACAGTTTGCCTAAAAAAAATAGGGATATTAACTTTTCATTCACCAACATTTCTAGCTTATAGGCAAGTAGCATTAAAGGTTACGAGAATCACACCAGAAATTCATTTTTTTCCCTTTTCAGAATCATGATCAATTTTAGACGACAATAAAACTTTGATAATTAAATGATACGACGTAACATATTGTTGGAAAGGACTCTCTGAGCCCTTTCCTGCAGCATATTACATCACAGCATTTTACTGGATTAATGAAAAGAAATCAACCAATACATATGGGTTATTACCACCATGTGGGTTTCTGAGATACTGTATTGAAGTCGAGACTTTGATACATGACCCATAGGTAAGGTTGACACTTGATGACACGCGATGGTAATAACAAATTTATCTTACAATATTCCTCACTTTCTTGACTTGTTCACATAACGGAATGGGTTGAGTTTTTAACGGCATCTGCATTTTGACAATCATTCAGCATCTGTGAACTGATTCTTTATGTATGAAGATCATGATGTCATGGTATTGCCTCCTTGTGCTGTGTATGACAGAATCCTCATTCATTGTTCTACTTGTTCTATAACAGCTGAAGTTTCTTTCTTCTATTTTTCATGTTTAATGCAAGGTAGGCCTATATAAAGAAGAGGCCCCAAGGGGACTGAACTGCTCACCTGACAAGTTGTTCAAAGAAGCTTTTTGGATCACATTCAGCTAATCATGGCTCATCAACACTTCAGAGGTATGAAGTGATGAAACTATTATAGGGTCCCTTTTTTTTAAACAAAAACTCACTCTAATTCCTTCAAAACGCATTTTGTAGCAATTTTTTTTCCTCTGCTTAAGTGACCCCCGGTGGTGTGGAGTGGGGTTGGTGGTCATAGGGGTATTTTTTTTTTGGGGGGGGGGGGGGGGGGGGTGGGGGTGCACAAAATCACTCTAAATCTTGCAATATATATATTTTGCAGCCAAACATTTTTACTTCTAACTGCCGCCCCCCACCCCCCACCCCCACCACCAACAAGTAAGTGCAGGGAGGACACATAGGTTAAAAACATTTTCACATAAAACCACAGTAGGTATAAAAGGCGGATACACGACCACTTGTACATGTACGTGTACAAAATACGCACACGATGCGTTCACCAACGTGGAATTCAGTGTTTAAATCACACGCTTGTTCACAAAACTGTACACTGGTCTAGAATCGGCCCATGTACATTTTTGTGTGAATAAGCGTGTGATTTAACACCGAAACGCTCGTGGTGAACGCATCGTGTTTGTGTGTTGTACATTTTCGGTTGTATCGTGTACGTGATTTTTGGTCTACGTTCTCATCGCAGATCAGACCCACCGATCCATCGTCGGCGAATGCGAGCCAAGGCAAAAAGATTTGGGTGATTATCAAAAAACAGCTTTTGCAGTTCTAGACCAGTGGTCTAGAATCCGCAATTGCGTTGGTACAGATGGTTCAGATGGTCTAGAACTCTCCCTCGTTTTTGAGGTGGTGGGTTTTTGTTCAAACAGAGTCGATTGTGAATATATAGTCTGTATTATAGACATTGATGTTTTCCGGTGATGGGATGGATAAAAAAAATTGAGTTTTGGGCTTTTTTGGTGAATTTCCACCACTATGAGAAAATTCTCAAAAAAAAAACCATTCAGCTGATCGAGCGATCGAATCTCATAATAAAAACTCGATCTGAACGAAGAGTGTCTGTGTGTTTGGAAATTTGCAAACCCAGTCACGTCTTTCCTGAAAGTAAGCAAACTAACACACGTTATCGTAATAGAGGTGTTTTGTTCAAACCGAGTCGATTGTGAATATATAGTCTGTATTATAGACATTGATGTTTTCCGGTGATGGGATGGATAAAAAAAATTGAGTTTTGGGCTTTTTTGGTGAATTTCCACCACTATGAGAAAATTCTCAAAAAAAAACCATTCAGCTGATCGAGCGATCGAATCTCATAATAAAAACTCGATCTGAACGAAGAGTGTCTGTGTGTTTGGAAATTTGCAAACCCAGTCACGTCTTTCCTGAAAGTAAGCAAACTAACACACGTTATCGTAATTGAGGTGTTTTGTTCAAACAGAATCGATTGTGAATATATAGTCTGTATTATAGACATTGATGTTTTCCGGTGATGGGATGGATAAAAAAAAAATTGAGTTTTGGGCTTTTTTGGTGAATTTCCTCCACTATGAGAAAATTCTCAAAAAAAAACCATTCAGCTGATCGAGCGATCGAATCTCATAATAAAAACTCGATCTGAACGAAGAGTGTCTGTGTGTTTGGAAATTTGCAAACCCAGTCACGTCTTTCCTGAAAGTAAGCAAACTAACACACGTTATCGTAATTGAGGTGTTTTGTTCAAACAGAGTCGATTGTGAATATATAGTCTGTATTATAGACATTGATGTTTTCCGGTGATGGGATGGATAAAAAAAATTGAGTTTTGGGCTTTTTTGGTGAATTTCTTCCACTATGAGAAATGAGGTTGACTGTTAAGCGTTCCTTGAATAAAAGTCGAGAAAGACACTTATCAGAATGTTTAAAATGCATTTTCCGCTCAGTTAGGTTTCGAGTGGTAAAATTTTTAATATATTCACGATAGCAATCGGAGAGAGAGATTTGTTAAAATAGTTTTCCATTGTGTGTGTTAAAACTGTCTAACAGACATCAAAAAGGATTTTCTCTTAATTCGACACTCGATGAATTGATGTGTGAATGAATGAAATCTTTTGACAAAAATGTAAACACTGCTGTCAAAATGCGTTACATTAGAAACTGGTTTAACATGTACTGTTTAAAAACATATTTTTTTTTAACTTCAATTAACATAGCGAGTTTGAGATGTGATTTTTTTCAGATATTATATTAAGACGGAAAGAGATTTTTAATACTTAAAACATAAAATATAAAAAATATAATTAAACATTTAATTTTGAAAAATAAATAAAAACAATTAAAACGAAAGATGACGTTTTTCCAGATGGATCCAAGACGCCGAGATCGAATTTTAGCCGAGTATTTAAGTGCTAAGAAGGCGATTCAGGCAGCTGATAGGAGCAGACGTCTCAGTGAGATGGAACTCACACGCGAAGCTACAAAAATATTTAAACCCGTGATAGAGGGTCAAGAGCAAAGCAGGAAGGAGATAGTCGAAGAATTGAAACCCATAAAGGAGAGTTCTTTGAGAATGGGTTCGTTGCCTCCTAGTTTTGGAAATCAATATTCCGTTCAATCTACAGATTACGTTCCCCCAGGAATTCAAACAGATATGAGCGAGTCTGATGATACGGCTTCGACTATTACCACTGATGGCATCGCATCGTTCGATGATGATGGTGACGGTAAGAAGAGAGATCTGTCGTATGGATTTTATAAGGATTCGGAGGGGAGAAATTTTATTGGAGACACAGCAGTAGAAATTGACGATGATGAATTGATTGTTGGTTCGAACATATACGAATTGACTGGTGGACTGAGCAGATTGCTCCTTTACGATAAGCCCGGAGATTATACGGATCAGGATTTAAACAATTACGAAAACATTCTAGTTCAAACTCACGCCATGCATAAAAATAATGATGTTAGAGAGAAGAGAGCCAAAACCTACAGTGGTTACAAGTGGAAGAACGTAGTGAAGCCCATATGGAATGCGAACAAGAAGTTTGTCGAATCGATGACCGGCAAAGGGGTGAAAACCACTACTTTTCTTCCAAGCGATCCCGACGCTCTGTTTCAGAGATTGAGTTTGTTGATGGGGAGCAGACGGGCTGGTAACACGGGATTAGATAATCAAATAGTTGCCATATCTGACGAATTGTTCAGACAGAAGGTTTTGAATAAAAATCAGTATAAAAGGCTGATGAACGAAATGAAGGATTGATGTGAATATAATAATAAGTAGAGAGAGAGAAACAAACAAACAAACAAAACAAACAAACAAAAAATAAAACAGTAAATTCTTACACTAGAATAATAAAAGCATTTAAAAACGACAAAACGATTTACCAGTGAAAAAAACACAAAATATATCATAAAAAATAAAATATGTTGGTGATAAAGAACAGGGGATACGTCAGGACTTACGTTCAAGGCGGTTCTGGCATCGTCGATTCTATAATGCGAGCGTTCACGAGCAATGCGGGTAGAAAACTCGCATCGACCGCATTTGAGGTCGGTAAGAAGACGGCTTTGGATGCTGGTAAGAAAGCCGCTTCCGAAGCCAGTGGTAGGATAGCTTCTGTGGCTGGCAAGAGGGCAGCCGACGCGTTGATCGACAAGTTGATCAGTCCGCCGGCAAAGCGAGCTGCGTTAGAGCGAACGCCGAAAAGTTGGAAAGATTTTAAGGATGTCGTGGTGCCCATACAAGATTTAGCTAAAATGACGAGTGGATCCGGATTGAAGAGAACTCGCGACAGTGCGATATAAACAAATAATAATAATAATAACAACATTAAAAACAGAGTTTGAAAAACATAAAAAATTTGTGTTTGAAAAGAATCTAAAATAACAGACAAATAAAAAAAAAAAATAAAACAAAAAAAAAAAGATGAACATTAAAGATATGTCTTGGAACGACACCGCGACCATGAGGTCGAATAACGAGTTCTTTCCCAAGAGCATAAGAGGCTTGATAGTGGGAAAATCGAATTGTGGAAAGACCAATCTGTTGATGAATCTGTTGTCCCGACCCGACTGGTTGGATTACGACAGATTGTTCGTGTTTGGCAAGAGCTTGTTTCAACCCGAATACAGATTGCTTCGAGAGTGCATGGATCGCAGATTGCCCAAGGACGTCATAGCCAGAATCTTTGACAGCAGGGAGGAATTCGACAAGTGTGGAGCTCCCCTCTCGATCATTTTGGATGGCGCGGCGACGGAGCTGACGAAGAGAAATGCATCTTCGAACGTTGAGTGTCGATTTTACGAGAACGCTAGCGACGTTCCGGATCCTAGGGAACTGAAATCGGAAGATAAGAATCACATGATTTTTGACGATCTGCTTTTGGAGAGACAGTACCGATGCGAATCGTATTGCATTAGGGGTCGACACAGCAACGTGGACTGTTTCTACCTGTCGCAGAATTATTTTCGATTGCCCAGACAGACGATAAGGGAGAACGCTAATTTTCTATGTCTCTTTCGCCAAGATCTCCAGAATCTCAATCACATCTACGGCGATCACGTCGTGAACGACATGAGTGCTGTCGAATTCAGGAGATTCTGCAAGAGGGTTTGGGATGGTGGACTTTACAATTTCGTCGTGATCGATTTGATGAGCGAATTTAATCGCGGAAAATATCGGTGCGGATTCGATAAGTTTTATGTTCCCGATGGTGATGATAATAATAATAAGATAGAGCGTGAAAAAATAAAAAAAAAATTAGAAAAATAAATAAATCTTCAAATAATTAGTTTTGAATAAAAAAAATAAAAATAAAATTAAGATATAATGTTCCAACATGGAGAATTGTTAGAACGGATAGCCGAGAATACGGCTGTGAAACAATCCATTCAAATCGTGGTGAGTGGCGATTTGACTCGATTCGCTACGAAATTCGAACCTTCCATCGAATTGTAGAGAAAAGTTACGAGATGGCGTTGGTGAATCTGGAGACTTATTATTCCTTTCCCAACGTCACCGAAAAGAATAACTCGTTCAAGTATTCCGACGGAGTGGATTGGTTGGAGATTCGAATTCCCAAAGGGAGTTACGACATAGACGATTTGAACCATTACATTCAGACGCGAATGAAGACGGATGGAAAGGGAAGCAACAAGATCAGACTCGCTCCCAATCCTAATACATTACAGACGATGTTGGATTTGGAAGATAATTTTCGTGTGGATTTCAATATGGACGATTCTATAGGCAAAATGTTGGGATTCGATCGAAAGATGTATCGAGGCCACGCGGCATCTGAAAATACGGTCGACATTCTCGATGTCAATAGCATTCTGGTGAACGTGGACGTGATTGCCGGAAGCTACATGAATGGTAGCGCTCAGCCGACGATCTATTCCTTCTTTCCAAACGTGTCGCGGGGTTATAAGATCATGGAGCGACCTCGAAATTTAGTTTATCTACCAGTGATTTTAGACACGTTGTATAGTCTCAAAACCACGTTGACGGATCAAAATGGTGAACTGTTAGAGCTTCGCGGAGAGAGAGTGACGATACGATTTCACATAAGAGAAATATAAAGAGCAAAAAAATTAGATATATATAGATAACAAAAATAAAATAAACGATAATATTAATTTTTTTTACAAAATTATTTTAATATAATTATTAAACAAGAAACAATTGAAGTAAAATATATTTAAAAAAAAAAAACAAACAAAACAGAATTATGACACAATACGTGGTTAAAAATGTGAACATATCCCCAGGACAGAAGAAGAAACTTAAGAGAGCTTTAACAACTCGAGGCGAGGCGGTGAGATTCAAATTCACTCACGAAAGATCTGACGATAGGCGGACAGGATTCGATCGCCTGGACCAGAAGTCAAATCAAAAGGATGGAGAAAGCGATTCGCGATGGAAGAGGGTTGGCGGTGAGATTGAGTCCCGCTCAATTGAGATACAATTTGAGAATGAAAGGCGGTTTCCTACCGCTATTGGCAGGAATCGCCGCAAAAGCATTACCCTTCGCCGCAAAGATGCTACCCTTTCTCGCAAAGACTCTCGGCGTGGGAGCTCTCACAGGACTTGCTAGTTCGGGAGTTGAGAAATTAATGGGTGGCAGCGGACTGTTATTGAAGAAAGGAGGAGCCGTGTGTCGCGTTCACGTAGACAACAGCGGTAAAGGATTGTATCTAGAACCCGTTAGAGGTGGCAACTCTCTGAGAGGAAACGGTCTCTTTCTGAAGAGTGAACGGAACGTCAAGCGAATCGGCAAGGGTTTGTTGCTCGGTGACAATTCGCCATTTAAGAACATACCGATTTTGAATATGTTATTATAAAATATAAAAAAAATATATAAAATATATACAATCGTAGAAAGTATAAAATAATATATATATTTAAAATGGGTGAAGAGGTGGAGAAACAAATTTATCACCTGGATGAAAAGGTGGAGAAACAATTTGACGATAATGACGAACATCGCGAGCCAGAGAGCGAAGAAATAAAAAAATGGTTAGACGCTAATGATGGATATCTAAGGAAAGAGATAGACAAAGCGCGGGATATACGGTTGGGAATGAGACGATGCTTTCCGCGGTCACCACTACCTTCTGAAGCGAATGGTAATGATGCTAGTGTTACCAAGAGATGCACAACATTCGTTCATAATTATGATTCGGATAAACAAAAATGTTGCCATGAATGTATCACATCACAAAGAAAAAGAAAAAAAGCAAAAAGAAGAAGAATCGACACAGAAATTTGAGAGAAAAGGAAACGTTATTATAATATATTATGATGATAGTGAAGAAGAAGGAAAACAAAAAAAAAAAAAAAAAGTAAATGAGATCTAAAGATGATCTCATTACTTTTTTTTTTTTTTTTTTTTTTTTCTTCGCTAAAAATCAATCGCTCTATTGTTTATATTTCCAAGTCCGTTATTAGCATGTTGACGCTCGTGTCTACTCCTTTTTCGAAAACGTGTTGAATGTTTATCTTTACTCTTTTGAGTTTTCTTACATCGGTCAACTCGCTCTCACCACCCAATTTCTTCACGAGTTCGAATGCGATGTTTGGAAATATGTAATTTCCATAGGGCAACGACAAATCGTCCTTGTCGAATTCTCTATCTTCGGTGATGACGATGTTCTGCAGATTGCTTTGGTACTCGTAAATCAAATCGAGCGCGGCTTCGTCCAATTTCAGAGGCATCTTATATTTCTCGTATTTGTGCTCTAAGCCCTTCGTCTCGACATCGTTCAATTCGATGGGATCGTGTCGTTGTAATCTATAGATTTTATGACCGAATTTCTTATACGTTTCGACTCGTTTCAATTTCAATTCGCATCTTTTAGGTGTTGTGTTGTCTTCACGCTTTTAGGTGTTGTTGTCTTCATGATCGATTATTTGTTTTTTTTGTTTTTACGAATTCTTGCAATAATGTATATTTTAAATTTTGTATTTAAATAATAATTTGTTAAAAAAAAGTTTGTTATTTTTTTTGCTCTTTATATATATAAAAAGTTGTTTTTTTAATTTTTAATTTTCTTGAATGTAAAAATTTTTTTTAGTAAAAGTTTTTTTTCTCTTTATATATATATATATATATAAAGTTTAAATTTTTTTTTTTTTAATTTCAATCTCTCTATTGTTTATATTTCCAAGTCCGTTATTAGCAAGTTGACATTCGTCATTTTTCCACATACGAAAATGGTGTGAATGTTCATCTTTACTCTTTTGAGTTTTTTTTCATAGGCGAATGCGCTCTCACCACCCGATTTCTTCACGAGTTCGGGTGAGATTATTGGATATATGTAATCTCCATAGGACAACAATAAATCACCCCTGTCGAATTCTCTGTCTTTGGCGACGATGATATTAATCAACAGTTCGCTTTGGTACTCGTAAAACAAATCGAGCGCGGCTTCATCCACTTTCAAACACATTCGATATTTGTGGTAGTAGCACTCTAAGTCCACCATCTCAACCTCATTCAATTCGATGGGATCGTGTGGTTGTAATGTATAGATATTAAAACTGCAATTCTCATGCCCTTCGTCTCGTTTCAATTTCAATCCACATCTTTTAGGTGTTGTTGTTGTCATGATCGATTATTTGGTTTTTATGAATTCTTACAAATAATGTTTATTTTAAATTTTCTATTAAAAAAAATTGAATTTTAAAATTTAACTTTTTTTTTTTTTTTTTCTATTATATATATAGAGTAAAAAAAACAAAACTTTTTTTTTAACAAATTATTTAATACAAAATTCCAAAAAAAAAAAAATATTCTTACAAAATGAAGCAAACAGATAAAACAATGGTAAATTTAAATGAGAAAACCGTACCTCAGTTAAACGAGATTTGTAGTCTATTACAAATTTCAGATTTCAGAAAGCATAGAACTAAAGCAAAAAAAATTGAAGTCATACAAGAATATTTGCGAAACGCTAGAAAGGCAAACGAAATGTCGATAGCATCGACATCAAAAGATGCGTCGGTTGTGAAAAATAAGAAGACGACTAAACGAAAAGCCGTTGAAAAACATCAAGTTTCCAAAGAAAAGAAAAGAAAAACTAAAACGAAAACGAAAACGAGTGATGCACTTCAGATTCGAGACAAACAAGATATATCGAGCGAAATTCAACGAGCAATCGACGAAGAGAAAGGAGAAAAATATGTAAGACGACTCGTTGCGGAACTATTCCAATCGAAACCCGTAGAACGGGAGAGTGCGATCGAAGACATTTTTAAAACTTTCGACGTGTTTCCCTCGTCGAAGAAAGTCGATCCGAAATTGTTCATGGAACGGGTGAAGAAAAAAGTATTGGATTTGTTTCGCGAATACACGAACTTGGGATTAAAAATTAAGATGATACTCCATTGCATAATGAATAAAATCGACGTGAAGTCCGGCGAGAGCATTGTGAAAAATGCATATTTCAGATCTAACGTCGAACCCATATTTCGAGGTTCAGATCTATCGGACGTTTTCGAAAAGATGAAAGACAAGATGTTGACGTCTCTCGCGAATTATCAAAATGAAGGTAGTAATTGGACGTTCGACGAGGTGTTGAAACTCGAAATTCACATCACTAAAAACGAACCGTTGAAAGGATCTTCCTACTTGGAATCACCGTATTTCTTGGCTAAGAAACACGCCGTGGTCAACATGAGAAATAAAGATGATCAGTGTTTTAAATGGGCAGTCACCTCCGCTTTATACCCTGTCGAAATACACTCCGATAGAGTTTCTCGTTACGAGGAAACTTATAAAAATTTCGATTGGACCGGAGTGACTTTTCCAACAAAGTTAAAACACATCGAACGTTTCGAGGTTCAAAATCCCACCGTAGCGGTGAACGTCCTGGAATACGACGACGAAAATCGAAAGATCTATCCTCTCAGACGGACTTCGTATCGCGGAAGAGAAAAGACGATTATTTTATTATCGATTTCGAATGGTGACAATCATCATTATTGTTGGGTTAAACATCTGAGCCGATTACTGTTGAGACAAAATAATAAACATAAAGGAAAGATATCTTTATGTTGCAACTGCATTTAAGAGCGAAAAATCATTAGCGAAACATCAGGAATATTGCAACGAAAATCAAGGTGTCGCCGTCGAAATGCCCAAACCCAACACCATCGTGAAGTTTGAAAATCGCAACAGAAGGTTAAAAGTACCATTCGTCGTGTGCGCCGATTTCGAATGTTTCACCACGAAAATGAGTTCCTGTCAACCCAACGCTCTTCAAAGTTACGTCGAAAGATATCAAAAACACATACCTTCGGGCTATTGCATTTACGTGAAATGCGCTTTCGACTCGCAACACGACATGGGTCCCTTCACCTACACGAAACAGCGCGAAGACGACGACGTGGCTCAAAGGTTCGTGGAAGAGTTAGAATCGAAAATTCAAATGTTATACAACAAATTCAAAACTCCGGCGAAAATGATCATCACGCGAGAGCAGCAGGACGAAAATAACAGAGCCACCGAATGTCACATATGCAGACAATCGTTCGACGAGAATTCGGAGGAAAATAGGAAGGTTAGAGACCACGATCATTACACGGGTCTGTATCGCGGTCCGGCTCACAGCAAGTGTAATTTAAAATATCGAGACGCCACTTTCTATCCGGTGATGTTTCACAATCTCTCGGGTTACGACAGACATCTGTTCGTGAAAAATCTCGGCACCTCGCACGAAGAATTAAATTGCATCGCGAACAGCGAAGAAAGATACATTTCCTTCACGAAATGGAAGCTCATGGAGAGGGAAAGAGTAATCGACGGAAATACGTCAAAAGAAAAAACCAAATCCATTCGTAGATGCATACGTTTCATCGACACTTTTAAATTCATGTCGACCGCTCTGGAAAAATTAGTCGATAACATGAGCAAGGATAAATTTAAAATCACGAGCGAACATTTCGGAGAATGAGTAGACGTCATGTTGAGGAAAGGAGTCTATCCTTACGATTACATGAACGATCTAAAGAGATTCGAAGACACCGCACTACCTTCGAAAGATGATTTTTATTCGAAATTATACGAATCCGACATTTCCGACGAGAATTACGAACACGGCAAAAACGTGTGGAAATCATTCGATATGAAAACCATGAGAGATTATCACGATCTCTATCTAAAGACAGACGTTCTGCTCTTGGCAGATGTGTTCGAAAATTTTCGAGACGTCTGTCGTCGAAATAACGATCTGGATCCCGCTTGGTATTTCACCGCACCCGGTCTGGCGTGGGACGCTCTGTTGAAGACCACCGAAGTCCAATTGGAATTATTATCCGACGTGGACATGTTGCTCATGTTCGAAAGGGCTGCGAGAGGTGGCGTATCGATGATCTCTCACAGACATTCCGAGGCTAACAATCCCTACATGAAAGAAGGTTTCGATTCAAAACTGTCGACTAAATACATACAGTATTGGGACGCCAATAATCTGTACGGTTGGGCCATGAGTCATCCTTTACCGATTGGAAATTTCGAATGGGTGGTGGAACCGGAAGAGATGCAAAAATGGAGAGACTATCCTTGCATTTTAGAAGTCGATTTGAACTATCCGGAAGAATTACACGATTCGCACAACGATTATCCGCTGGCTCCCGAACGAATGGAACCGAACGAAGGAGACGAGGAAATACTCATTCCCAATTTATTTAACAAACGTAACTACGTCGTCTACAGCGAGAATTTGAAACAGTACGTCGATTACGGGATGAAATTAGTCGACATACATCGCGTCATTCGATGCGACGAAGAGCCTTGGATGAAAAAATACATCGATCTCAACACGAATCTCAGAACTCGAGCCGAGAACGATTTCGAAAAAGATTTCTTCAAACTCATGAACAACTGCGTGTACGGCAAATCGATGGAAAACATCAGGAAGAGAACTGATGTTCGACTCGTCACGTCTTGAGAAAAAAGCAAAAAAATTAGTGGCGAAACCCAATTACAAACACCGAACCATATTCGGCGAAAATCTAGTGGCCGTTCACATGCAAAAGACGCACCTGAAGTTATTACCTCGGACCGATCATCTTAGATGTCAGCAAGCGATTGATGTACGAGTTTCACTACGATTACGTCAAATGAAAATTTGGCGACAAAGCCAAACTACTGTTCACCGACATGGACAGTTTAGTTTACGAGATAGAGACGAAAGACGTCTACCGAGACATATCTCCGGACGTGGCCGAGTGGTTCGACACGAGCAATTATCCCGTCGATCACCCGTCCAACATTCAATCGAACGACAACAAGAAGGTGTTGGGTAAATTTAAGGACGAGAGCGGCGGTAAACAGATCGTCGAATTCGTGGGCTTGAGACCCAAACTCTATGCTTATCGTCTAGAAGATGATGAAGAGATCAAGAAGTGCAAAGGAGTTAAAGCGTGCGTGGTGAAGAAAAACATCTCTTTCCAAGAGTATAAAGATTGTCTGTTAGGAAGTGGTCCGGTGTATAAGACTATGAAATCGATTCGAAGTGAAAATCACGAGCTGTATACCGAAATAGTCAACAAGATTTCGCTGACGGCCGACGAAGACAAGAGATTCGTGTTAGACGATAAAATAAGCACTTTGGCACTCGGACATTGGACTGTGGATCTAATTAGAGACGATATGAATGGGGATGATTGGATTCCAGATATGATTGTAGATGATAAGATTCCAGATACGATTGTGGATGATAGGATTCCAGAAAATCAAGAGGAATTAGATGAACATAAAATTATGGAAATCGATAGTGACATCGAGAAAGTTAGTTTAAAAGAAGAATTAGATGGATCCAAGATTATAGAAGTCAAGGAATTCGACGGATTCAAGATTGTAGAAGTTGATAGAGTTAGTTTAAAAAGAAAAAGAAAAAAAATAGAAAAAAAATAACGTCATTTTTTAGTGAATTATAATAAAATAAATAAATAAAAAAAAAATATATATACTCATCTATGAATAAGAAAATAAAGATATCCGTAGAAGGTGTCATCTTACCCAACGAACCCCTATCCAACATCGATCTGTTGAATGCAGCAAAAGATTTGAAAATCAAAGATTTTCTAGGAGTGTTTTCCAGAGATGCCTTGCCGAAGAGAAGACCTCGACAATCGGAATGCAGAATTTTAAATCTAGATGATTCATCGGGTGAAGGCACTCACTGGGTGGCGTGGTTCAAGAACGGGAAGAAGAAGAAGAAGAATTATTATTTCGACAGCTACGGAATCTCGCCGCCGAAAGAAATAAAGAACTATTTCAACAAATCGATGGTTCTTTACAACACGGATCAAGTGCAATCGCCAGATCAAGTGTTTTGCGGTCACCTATGTCTCTACGTTCTCAAGAGATGGTCTGAAGGAGATGAATTTCAAGACATTCTCAATGACTTACATTAGAAAGAAAATTTTTTTTTTTTTATAGTATATATATAAAGATAAAAAATTATTTTAAAAAAATTTTAATCGAATAAAAAAAAAAACGAAAAATAAAATAACATAGTTCATTTTTTAATAAACTGCGTTTTGAACACATTTTTTTTTTCTAAACAACAAAAAAAAAAAAAAATCCTTACAACAACATGACAGTCGATAAATTTGGTAGAAGTGACGACGAAAAAGTCAACCCGAGAAAGAAGAGGAAGACGCTCGAACTCGACGATGGTTACGATGTTGCCAACTTGGACGAGCGTTACGTTCGGAGATACAAACCTCGAAAGGAACCTCTGAATATGAATGATAAGAAGCTCTACAATCTTCCCGAGCCGATAGATCTCGCAGATGCCGCGACTAAAAAATACGTCGACAGGGGAAACTCTGATTTCGAACGAATCCTGCTTGATAATTACGTGGATAAAACCATGACCGCCGATCTCGATCTGAAATCCAAACGTTTGGTGAACGTCGCGAATCCCGTAGATCCCACCGATGCCGCCACCAAGAGATACGCGGACGACTCTCATGCGAGATTCAGCGAACACCTGAGAAATAGATACGTTCAGAAAACGATGCACTCGGAATTGAACGCCAATTCTTACAAGATAACGAACGTGGCCGCTCCCACGAATCCCAAGGACGTGGCGATCAAACACTACGTAGATCTGGAACAGAGAAAGTCTGACGGACGTGAAATGAAATCGGATCTGAATGCGGGATTCCACAAGATATTGAATCTGTCGAAGATCGACGACACGGATGCGGACTCAACCGCAGTCAACAAGGGCTACGTAGATTCTGCCGTGATACGATTGCAAGAATACGTAGAATCGCAAGTGGACGATCTCTACCTGAACAAACAATCTGGCGGAACCATGGAGGGTGGCATCAACATGAATGGTGAGAATTTATTCGGTCTCGGTCACAATCCCGAATTCGATTCCAGCGCGGTAAGCAGGAAGTACGTGGACGACAACTCGGTCTGGAGAAAGGGTGACATCATGGAAGGTAAACTTGACATGGGCGGACACGCGCTCACAAATCTACCGGAACCCGTGAACATGACGGACGCCTGCACCCTGATTTCGGTGGGGGAGAAAGTCAAATATGCCAGACAATTGATCACCGTGTGGGCCGAAGAGTCCGAAGCCTTAGAGGAGGGAAAAGCCGAGTGGTCTTTCGGAAATGGAGGTAGCGGATCGAAACACGGTCAGGTGGGATATCCCATGCCGCTGGGAGGTGAAATCCTTCGAATGAGTCTGGCTTCCTCGGATTTGAATAACAGAGCGGTCGTCAATCTCATGGTGAATGGTGTGGAGAGCGATAAGAGATACAGCGTCGAAAAGACTGAGAATCAACACGCGAATGTCAGCACGTTCGGCACGCCTCTCAAAGTGAACGCCGGAGACAGGATTAATTTCGTCACGAAAACCAATAATCCCGAAGCCGCCACTTCCGTGGTGAGTCTACTGATCGAACTGGATCCTTTGAACAAACAGTGAACGCGTGGAAAAAAATAACGAATTAAAAAAAAAAAAAAAAAAATAATGTGTGATTATTAAAAACAAAAACAAAAAAAAGTAATGAGATATAGAGAGATGTTCAATCTCTCTATATCACATTACTTTTTTTTTTTTTTTTTAATTTTCTATCCATTTATGATTACAATTTATACACTTTGCGAATACGGTTGTGGGTTCATCACCAGATCTAGTTTGTTGAGATTCGATTTTTATTTGACGTTTCTTACATTTGCGACATTTTAAAATTGTATTTTTTATAATTTCTTCGTTAGATCTTATGAGATCAAACTCTTCTTTTTCTTTTAAACGATATTCGTTAAAATCACAACTATTCCATCCTTTTTTTGTGTTACGTTCTTCATATTCAATTTGAATCCATTATTCCAAGTATTTCATTTTAACGTTGTAGTGATCTGAAGTGAACAGATGATTTGTTGTTTTCGTGTCAGAAACATTCATTTTGTTTTCGAGATTTTAGTTTTTAATTAATCTTACATCCACATTTTTAACGTTTATTAATTTTTTTTTTTCACACACTCGTCTCTCATCGAATGATCAACATCTTATTTCCGTCCGATTCGAATTGTAATTCTCTGTCCGACAGGACCAGGGCGAAGGCTTCGGTTTTTCTCGGCACGTTCCTATCGAATTGCATCTTGATCTGAATGTCTAACACGCTACTCTTGAGTCGTTCGCTCTGTTTACTGACGTCGAACACGAACATGGGATACATCGACTTGTATTCGCCGGGAGATATGTTGGGATTGCTCATCAATTCGTCTAGACCGTGATACTTCTTTCTAAAATCGGCGGCGTCGCCGTACAGCCTGCAGAAATCGTTCTTGTCGAACGACACGTTGTAATCGATTGCCGGATATCTCGTGGCATTCAGAAACACTTGCATGTTTCTCAAATGGCAGTGATCGAACAGCGACGCATTCTTTTCCTGAGACCCGTCTCTATCGGTCTGAAACGCGATCATGATGAAACGCGGTCTCTCGGAAGCGGATTTCACCATCAATCTCCAATCGAAGTGATTCGTGGAGGGAGGAATGCTAGCTGTGTCGTACTGTCTCATTCTAAATCCCACGGGTAATTTACTCTTGGATTGTATGATCTTGTAGAGATTCGTTTTCTCATTCATCGAAGGCTCCGCGTGCGGAACGAACCACAATATCTTGTGTAGAGTTATCTTACCCGCATCGGTCGCGGCGAGTTTCACTATTGCGTCGTCGTTTCCTTTTCGAATCAACGTCAGATTGTGTTTGAATCCGTACATGACCTTGTTGTAATCGTCCGCGAATCCGAAGATGTGTTTCAAAGGTATCCTGAATGAAAACGTTCCTTTAGGTCTGGACGTCTTGACGACGTAGTCGAATATCGTGGCGGTGCCGGCGCTAGAAGGACCTACGGTGTCTTTCACCCACAACTGATTAAGTCCTCTGGATTTCGAAAAATCATCAGGATACGTCAAGAGTCCGAACATCGTGGTGGCTTGACCGGGATGAAAAACAGATTCTATCTCTTGTCCGGATAGCATGTATTTTATGTTACTGAATAGATGCATGATGTCATTATTGGCTAGAGTGACCGTGTCGTCGTCGGCGTAGTCGCTCCCATCTTCCTTGGTGAGACGTCCCTGCACCACTATGTAACTCTCGCTAGGATGTACGAATAGATCTTGAGTTTCGACGTTGATTCTTATCTCTCCCGCATTGTTCAAACTCGTTTCGGTTACCGGTTCGTATTCGTGAACCTCATATTCTTGAATACTTTCATCTTTCACTATGCTTTGTGCTATATCTAGTATATTTGTCATTTTAAAGGATTTTTAGTTTGTTTTTTTTGTTTATTAATTCACTTGCTTTTCTTTATCTAAAAAAATAGTTTTTAATTATTTTTTATTATTATTTATTTATTTTTTTCTCTCTTTTATATATATGTGTGTGTAAAACAAGAAAATGTTAAAGAGAGTAAATAATAAAAAAAATTTTTTTTGCGTTCTTCATCAAAACTTCGTCTTCTGTAATTGTTGTTCGTAAAACTTTCCGATGATCTCTTCTCCATCCAAAGCTTCGATTTCGTAAGTCACCGGATCGGTGTGAAATATTTTGATAATCACGAAGATTTCCGATGTCCATCGAGGAGTATAACCCTTTTCGAAGTGCTTCTTATAAGCGTAGATTCTCACTCGATCGCCGACAGCAAATTTCGGCGTTCTAGACTTCTTCTTCCCGATCTTAGATCTCTTGGGATATAGATTCGCTTAGACCCATTTTTCGTTTCGAGGATCGCTAGCTTCCGCGGGAGTCATCTTGATCGATCTGTGTCGCGTGTTGTTGTAATCTTTGACCAGACCGTTCAGAGAGTATATGTATTTCTTGGTCGAATTCGCTGTGAAGTATCTGTGCATCTTCTCCTTCATCGTTCGATTCCAACGTTCCACCACGCTGGCTTTCTCTTCGTTTTCGATCGAGTAGAGGTCTACCAATCGACGAACGTCCTTGTTGTAGAATTCCTTTCCCTTGTCCACCCACAATTTACTCGGTTTTCGAGAAGACTCGAACACGCTCTTCAGAGCCTCGGCGACGCAAGGTCCCGATTTATTCTTCAAAGCTCTGATCCAACCGTATTTGGAAAACACGTTGATGACCGTCAATAGATATTTGACGCCCTCGTTCCACCTCGAAAACGATCTCATGTCGACCAAGTCGGCGGACCAAATGTCGTCCAGACCCTTCACGAACACCCTTCTCTTTCGAAATTTACGCACTATGGGTTTGTGTAACTCCTCGGCCAATTCGCTCGTCAATAATCGTTTCTTCTTCTTCTCTTTTTCAGATGCGCTTTTTTTTTTGAACGCCCCATCCGAATCGACGTTTCGCACCGATCAGATTGCCGACCAGCGAACATTCCGTCTTCTCTCTCCTGGTCGGATCCGATATGCCTTTCAATCTCGTCAACATGTTTTTGTCGCAGACGTCGTTGCGAGTCTTGGTGTCGGGATGTCCGGCGTAGCACAGATCGTGATCGTACGCGGCCGCGTCCACCCTATTCACGGGTTTGCTCCAAGATTTGGGTGTCAGATCGGCGTTGAGTCTCTTGTTCAATTTCGTTCCTGGTCCCGTGAAACTGTGACCGGGCAGATGCATTTCGAAAGGTAGATTGTTGATCATTTTATTCACGATGCCTTTGCCTTTGCTCACGTTCTTTTGTTGTTTGACAAATCTAGTCTTGATAGAACCACACACGTCGCAAATTCCGCGAAGCATCCGTCTGTCGTTTTTAGTTCGCACTTCTCGAGAATTACTCGTCTCGGTAACTCTCTTACACTTTACGCAATACATTTTTTTTTTTGAAGAGTTAATTTAAATTAATTTCAGTTTTTTTATTTTATATATGAATTTAATATTTTTTTTTTTTAAATTCTGTTCTTATTATATATATATATATATATATATTTTTTTTTCAATCACTGCCCCTTGAGTTCTATCATCTTACTGAATTCCTCCCTGGCCTCTTTCCTACCCTTTTCCACGAGAGAATCCTTCAACTCTTCCTTGATGATCTGACGAGTCTTGATTCTCACGGCTTCTTTCATGGCATCGTATTTCGTTTTCTCGCTTAATATCGCGAAGTATTCTCCGTCCGATATCCTACCGTCTTTCAACGCCATAGAGATCATTTCGGATATCGAGTCGATCTTGGAGTCGGCCAAGACGCTAATCTTGTCGTGTTTCCTAGCCTTCAGATATAATTTCCTACTCAAAAAGTTTCCGACCGTGCTGAACAATCCGGCGGCGAGGGCCACTCCTTCCACGGTCAACACGATCGGAATGGCGACCGCGGTCGACAACAATCCGATGCCGGCCGCGTGTAAACCCATGGAAATCGTGATGAGTGTCGTGTCGATCCCATTGACGAATTTCACGAAACGCGAATACTTCTTCTTGAGGGAACGACGAGAATCTCTCTCTCGAGTCAGATACTCTTGGATTCTATTGATTTGATCAATGCGATACCTCTCTCCTCTTTCTCTTTCTTCTAGCGACGGCGCCGTCGGCAAGATGCCGTTCGGCTTCTCGTCGTCGTCGTCCACTAACGTCGGATACAATTTATTTCTGGTTCTCATTTTTTTTTTTTTTTTTTTTTTTTGTGTTTTTTTCTTTCTAATATTAGATAAAAAAAATTTATGTCTGTATTTTATTTTTTTTATTTTCTACTCTCCCTTATTTTTTATAGCAACGAAAAAAAAAATAATTTCTTAATGCATCCCTTATCTTCTAAAGTCAAACTTCTACGCGCCAATTTCAGTTCTTCCGAATCTGTAGGCCTGTCTCGATTCTTACAGTAGACTAATCTCTTCCAAAACGTGATCACATCGTCGAATTTAACGCGTTTGAACGCCGGTTCGAAATACATGACGACCATATCTTCCCTTTCCATCGTCAGACACGAATGATCCTTGTGATCGAAGTCTAGATGATCCCGACATCCGACGCATCGTTCTAACAAGATGGGACGTAGTTGTTCGTTCACGCAGATTGCGTATGCTCTCATCAGCATGTTTAAAAGAAACCTCGCTCTAATCATCTGAGAAGCGCTCATGATTTACGTATTTTTTTTTATTATCTATTCGATCTGATATATTTATTTTTCTAAATAACTATTTATTTATATTTTTTTTTCTCCCCTATATTTATATCAATCAAAAACCCACCACCTCAAAAACGAGGGAGAGTTCTAGACAATCTGAACCA
The DNA here is from genome assembly GCA_031216915.1 of Pictodentalium vernedei. Classification (NCBI taxonomy): domain Eukaryota; kingdom Metazoa; phylum Mollusca; class Scaphopoda; order Dentaliida; family Dentaliidae; genus Pictodentalium; species Pictodentalium vernedei. Next base: position 275,032,225 of record CM062292.1, read on the forward strand.
TCTGTACCAACGCAATTGCGGATTCTAGACCACTGGTCTAGAACTGCAAAAGCTGTTTTTTGATAATCACCCAAATCTTTTTGCCTTCGCTCGCATTCGCCGACGATGGATCGGTGGGTCTGATCTGCGATGCGAACGTAGACCAAAAATCACGTACACGATACAACCGAAAATGTACAACACACAATCACGATGCGTTCACCACGAGCGTTTCGGTGTTAAATCACACGCTTATTCACACAAAAATGTATATGGGCCGGTTCTAGACCAGTGTACAGTTTTGTGAACAAGCGTGTGATTTAAACACTGAATTCCATGTTGGTGAACGCATCGTGTGCGTATTTTGTACACGTACATGTACAAGTGGTCGTGTATCCACCTTTTATACCTACTAACCACTCTAATTCATCCAGGAACTCGATTTTGAAAAGACTGGAAAACAAATTTTTAAAAATTTTGGTCCAAAATGTCCAAGTTGTATCTTCCCCCTCCACCCCCCCCCCCCCCCCCCCCCCCCCCCAGGTATCTTCCCTCCTCTAATTTTTTTTTCAACATGGATTTGAGTACCCTAACCACATTTATTATTTTTATGACATTCAGTGGAAGATACACAGAGTGGGGGAAGATACCCTAGTGTTGATATAGGGCGCTGGGGGAAATCCCTAGATTTGAGTACCCTAACCACATTTATTATTTTTTATGACATTCAGTGGAAGATACAGAGTGGGGGGGGGGGGGGGGGGGGGGGGGGGAGATACCCTAGTCCCCCCCCCCCAGGAGAGAAGATACCCAGGGGGGAGGATACCCTGTTACAACAGTATCTTTCCCTGTGTATCTTCCTCCTCCCTCCCACTCTGGCTACCTTACCCCCTCTAATCTTTTTTCAACATGGATAACATCAGGCATGTGTTGATATAGGGCACTTCCTAGATTTGAGTACCCTAACCACATTTATTATTTTTTATGACATTCAGTGGAAGATACAGAGTGGGGGGAACATACCCTAGTGCATCTCCCCCCTCCTCCCCTCCCCCCCCCCCCCCTCCTCCCCAGGAGAGAAGATACCCAGGAAGAGGATAGTGGAAAATTTTTTACACTTGACATGAAAATTTTTCTTCTGAGATCTATCCATGTTGTCTGGATAAATGCATTCTGTGACATACTTGAAAATATCATCCAGATTTTCTAAGAACTTCTTAGTTGTTGACTGACCAGGTGAAATGTTTGCCATGTTGAAAATTCAAAACAGTCTGTAAAAATGAAGAATTGACAGGCTTTATATACTTTCAGGTATCAATAAATGTAAGAGATATTAACTCCTAAGAATCTGCCACTTTCATTAATCCTTTGGTTGTCTCTTCAATTTCGCAGATGAAACCTCAAATATCAATTAGGGAAGAAAACAATACTTGTTTTTTCTGTGATTATTAACTGAAAACTCTGCATTAATTTTGTCATCCATAATCTTGAATGCCGTGATATTAGTTATTAGGGAATAACAGTACTTGTATTTTCAGTAATTAATAACTGGAATTAAGCAATGTCGAGCCCGATTAGTCCTCGGATGGGTGACTGTCTGAGCGATCGATTCGGACGCCTGCATTTTGTCCTTGGGCATGGCACTTAACCCCAATTGTCCACATGGGGGCACGATGACGCCGTGTACTAAGGTGTACTCCACGTCACTGGTGTGCATGTTTTCAACCAATCTAACCCTGCCTGTGTTGATGCGCAGAGTTACGATGTTGGGGAGCTGGCAGCTGCTCGTTGTTGCTCGGTGGTTCTCTCCGGGTACTCTGGCTTTCTCCACCCGTAAATCTGTCACGGTCATGATTAGCCATTGTGCATAAGTATGTGACCTTAAACACCAATAAATGAATAAATAACTGGAAAACCCTGGATTAATATTGTCATTCAATATTGCTGAAACCAATAATCTGAATCAGTAGTGGCAAGATAACAATACTCTCATCTTATTTACACTCATTAAAGAGTTATAGTGTTGCCCTGCATTCTGATACTAATGTCTTCTGTAGAGAGGAGAGGTTAACTTAATATTCATTTTTATTTTTTTTCTTCCATTCAGATTTCCCTGCTTATACCAAGTAGTTACTATTTGACTTTTTCTCTTATGAATAGTGCTTTTCAGCTTTAATAAAATGTTAAGTTGGTCTGTGTTGTGTGTGAATGGGGGCTTGTGGTGGTGGTGGTGGTGGTGGTGTGGGGGGGGGGCTTGTGGGGGATACCCAAGGGCACAAGATACCCTTTTACACCAGACCCAAAATTTTCAGGCTAAATTTTTTTTTTTGTCCCAAAATTGAACAAAACGCATAAAAAATATTTTTAAAAAACTTCCATATTTTGGTCTAAAATTTCCAAGTCGGAATCAGACCAAAGATTTTCAGGCTAAAAATTTTTTTTTTTCATCTCAAAATTGAACAAAACTCATAAAAAATTTTAAAAATCTTTTTTTTCAAATTTTGGTCCAGAACCAGACTAAAAATTTTTTTTTTTCATCTCAAAATTGAACAAAACTCATAAAAAATTTTAAAAATCTTTTTTTTCAAATTTTGGTCCGAACCAGACCTAAAATTTTCAACCCAGGGACCCGATTTCAACAAACTTGAATCTGAGCCCCCTGGAGATGATGTATACCAAATGTTAAAGGATTCTGACTGGTGGATCTGAAGATTTGTAAAGAAATCTCCTCATATTGCACTAAGTTAAAATTCGGGCTCCCTATGGGAGCCCAAATATTAACCGAGGAACTCGATTTGAACAACCTTGAATCTGGCCCCATTAGAGATGATGTTTACGAAATATGAGAGGATTCTGACTGATGGATCTGAAGAAGAAGATTTTTAAAGAAAATTCCTCATACTGCATCAATTTAAACATTTGGGCTCCCGTAGAGAACACCAAGTTAAAATTTGGGCTCCCATAGGGAGCCCAAATATTAACCGAGGAACTCGATTTGAACACACTTGAAAGAATGGCAAAATGGCATTTAATTCAAGTAGATGTGGAAATATTGGTATCAAGTTTGGTAAAAGTCTACTTTTATCCTCATTTTATTTTCTCAATTTTTACTTTGCCAAGCAAAAATGTGATAAAGTCGCAACCTTGTAAATCCAGTTTTTTGTATAAATGAATATTCCAATATTTGCTAATTGGCAGACAGAGAATCACATCAACTTTATCTTTCAGTGTAAATTGTTTTCTCTCTGCATTATGTAAAGGATATACAAACAAGAATTTGAAACAAGAGGCCCCAGGGGGCCCGAGGGCGCTCACCTGACATGGTAGCCTAAATATCAACCCAGAGAATTGATTTCCACAAGTTGCATCTGCTCCTCCTAATAAAAGCTGAAACCAAATATCCAAATATTCTGACCAGTGGATCTAAAAAAAGATTTTTAAAGAATATTCCTCATATTGAACTAAGTCATAATTCGGGCACCCACAGGGAGCCCATAAATGAACCCAGGGACTTGGCTTTAACAAACCTGAAACTCACACCCCTAACGATTCTGCACACCAATTATCAAAACATTCCGACTGCTGGATCTGAAGAAGAAGATTTTTAAAGAAAATTCCTCATTTTGAACCAAGTTACAATTCGAGCTCCCACAATCAGCCCAAATATGGACCTAGGGACATGGCTTGAACAAACTTGAATCTTACCCCCCTAAGGATGCTGCATAAAAAAATATCAAAAGCATTCATCTTCTGGATCTGAAGATTTTTAAAGAAAATTCCTCATTTTGAACTAAGTTGTCATTCAGGCTCCCATAGTGAGCCCAAATATGAACCAAGGGACTTGGCTTGAACAAACTTGAATCTCAGCCCCCGAAGGTTGCTCCATGCCAAATATCAAAACATTCCAACTGCTGAATCTGAAGAAGAAGATTTTTAAAGAAAAATTCCTCATATTGACTACGTTATAATTGTGGGAGCCCAAATATAGACCCATGGACTTGGCTTTAACACACTTGAATCCCCCCTCCCCCCTCCCCCCCCCCCCCCCCAAGGATGCTACTCACCACATCAAACCATTCCGACTGCTGGATCTGAAGAAGAAGATTTTTTAAGAAAATTCCTCATTTCGAACAAAGTTACAATTCAAGCTGTGAGCCCAAATATGGACCTAGAGACATGGCTTAAACAAACTTGCATCTCACCCCCCTAAGGATGCTGCATACCACATATCACAAGATTCTGCCTGCTGGATCTTGAGAAGAAGATTTTCAAAGAAATTTGCCTGAAATGCACTAAGTTCAAATTTGGGCTCCTATACTGAGCCCAAATATAAACCCAGGGGGGCCTATTTGAACAAACTTGAATCAGATCCACCCCACAATGTTGCATACCAAATATCACAAGATTCTGCCTGCTGGATCTTGAGAAGATTTTTGAAGAAATTTGCCTGAAATGCACTAAGTTTGAATTTGGGCTTCTATAGTGAGCCCAAATGTGAATCCAGGTGGCCGATTTGAACAAATTGGAATCAGATCCACCCCACAATGGTGCATACCAAATATCAAAGATTCTGCCTGCAGGATCTGGAGAAGAAGATTTTTGAAGAAATTTGCCTGAAATGCACTAAGTTCGAATTCGAGCTTCTATAGTGAACCCAAATATGAATCTAGGGAGCCGATTTGAACAAAATAGAATCAGATCCACCCCACAATGTTGCATACCAAATATCAAAAGATTCTGCCTGCTGGATCTGGAGAAGAAGATTTTTTAAGAAATTTGTCTGAAAAGCACTAAGTTCAAATTTGGGCTCCTATACTGAGCCCAAATATAAACCCAGGGAGCCGATTTGAACAAACTTGAATCAGATCCACCCCACAATGTTGCATACCCAATATCAAAAGATTCTGCCTGCTGGATCTTGAGAAGAAGATTTTCAAAGAAATTTGCCTGAAATGCACTAAGTTCAAATTTGGGCTCCTATACTGAGCCCAAATATAAACCCAAGGGGCCGATTTGAACAAACTTGAATCAGATCCACCCCACAATGTTGCATGCCAAATATCAAAAGATTCTGCCTGCTGGATCTGGAGAAGAAGATTTTTTAAGAAATTTTTCTGAAATGCACTAAGTTCGAAATCGGGCTCCTATACTGAGCCCAAATATGAACCCAGGGGGCCGATTTGAACAAACTTGAATCAGATCCACCCTACAATGTTGCATACCAAATATCAAAAGATTCTGCCTGCTGGATCTGGAAAAGAAGATTTTTTAATGTTTTTCCCATTGCCTACAGTGTTAAAAAGTGCTGACTCAGCACTTTTTCCAAGTCCCGAAACTGTACCCTATGATAAAACCGATGGCAATTTTTTTTTACCAATTCTTTCTGTTGGTCCTAAGGAAGCTTCACACCAAATAAAAATTCTCGGTGCCGTGCAGTTTTGGAGATATGGGCGTTTTAATTTTTTTCTATTTTTAGCTCCTGCGGTTCCCATGGGGCTACGGGAAAAAAAAAATCAGCATAAATTAGGTACTTATGACCCAATAAGCCCTCACATAAAATTTGGTTCAAATCAGCCTCTCGGTTTGGAAAATAGAAATTTTGGGCGGGGCAAAAAATTTTGCCTTTCCCATAACTATGCCAAGTATAGCCCCACAAACTTCTCTTGAACAAATCTGAGTCTATACCTCAAAAGGAAGCTGCACACCAAATATCAAGTCTCTGCTACTGCTGGTTCATGAGAAGAAGATTTTTTAAGATTTCAGCACACTTTTTGGGTGTGGCCCTACCCACGGGCGGGGCAACTTGATTTGAACAAAATCAAATTGCGATGTCATAACAAACTATTATCTCAAATATCAATTAAATTGGTTCAGCGGTTTGGGAGGAGAAGACGGAAACACCATGTTCACGGACGACGGACGACGGACGACAGACGACAGACGGTGAGTGATCACTATAGCTCTCCTGACTGAAAGTCAGGTGAGCTAAAAAACACAGAGAAAACCAAAGCAGAAATGATAGTTTGTCAAACAATCAGCAAACATGGGAATATTCGTAGTATGAATTCTGGTGTGATACAGTATCCCTCCACCATCCCCCCCCCCACCCCCAGGTATCTTGCCCCACCTATGACTAAAATGAATTTTCAAAATAATTTCTATGTTTCACTCTCAGGATGAAATTAAATTGGATTTTAATTGAAATTCCATTTTTAAGTCTTTTCAGGTGGGGGTAAGAGACCTAGACTCAAGTACCCTGGGTATCTCCCCCTCCCCCTTCTATGACTGTAAACTTTTTTGAACAACTTATGGGATTTTACGCCTCAATAAATTATATGTATATCAAGTGTGCTAGGTCTTGGATGGGGGGGATCAACTCAGGCCAAGGTACCCCCCAGGAAATTTCAATTAAAATCTATTTTACTTTCATCAGGAGAGTAAAAAGGGAAATTATGTTAAAAAGTATTCATAGGTGGTGTGGGATGTCCAGGGTGGGGGTAGATATGCCAGGGTATCCTGGGAGGGGATACCCATCAGGGGAAGAATACCCTGCACCACTGCATTTAGAGATGGAACATAATAATGGCTTTTTCATTTTGTGAAATGAAATTTTTAAAATAATCAAGGATATAAGTTTACTTTTGCCAAACTTGGTAGTGATTTTTCCATATCTATGTAAATTAAATGCCACTGTGCCATTTCTGTGAAGAAGAGTGGGAAATTATTTGCTGTTTTACTGTTTGTTGAAAATTTCAGTCTGGAAAGTGTCAAACCGTGTGGAAATTTCAAGTTTTTATAGTATGATATATATGTTAAATCCTTCTAAAACGATAGCCTATGATTCAAATTAAATCATTTCATTGTGCTTACCTACTACATGACCTATATCTATAACATAAAAGCCTACATGGGGATCAATCGTTCCAAAAATTAATAAAATATTACTAACCAATAACTGAACCAATTCCAACATGCGACCTGCTGTATCAACAGCCACTAAAACATTTCCATCATTTCTCATTGTTTGTAATATTGTAGCTGAAAAGAATTCAAATACAAATTTAATTACAAGTCACCAAATGCAAAACAAAACTTACCTCAGAAAAAGCAATCCTATTAATTTCTAAACTGCATTCAAACTGTATTATAGAACTGATTGAGGGCTAGAAGCCATTATCATGGATGTCTTGAAAAGTGTTGAAAGCCACTTTAGTAACTTTACACTTTATAAATTAGCTTGTTATTTCTAGCAGTAGTAAGAATTTTTTTATATGTAAAATTGCTTTGTTACACTTCATTGTTACACTTCATTCTGAGGTAAGTTTTGTTTTGCACTCTCCAATAAATTGTAACAACAAGAGGCCCCAGGCACCTGACATGGTAGTCTAAATATCCAACCAGGGACATTACTTGAATAAGCAGCATAGGCCCCTCCTAAGAAAAGCATATACCAACTAGATGAAGCAATTGTGCCCACACAATTCACAGGATTTTCCTTCTATTTTCAGTTCCTGCACTTTTACGTCCCAAAATTGAGATAAACGCATAAAAAAAACAGATTTTTTTTTATTTTTGTTCGGAAATTTTCGAAGTTCCAAACAAAATATTTTCAGACTAAAATTTGTTTTTCTTCTTCTTAAAGTTGACCAAAATGCATAAAAATCTAAAAAATTAATTTCCGGATTTTGGTCCAAAATTTTCGAAGTCCCACCTGGATCCCAAATTTTCAGTGTATAAAAAAAATTTTTTTTTGTCTTAAAATTGACCGAAATGCATAAAAAACAAAAAAAAATTCCGGATTTTGGTCCCACCCGGACACCAAATTTTCAGTGTAAAAAAAAAAATAAATTTATCATAAAATTGACCGAAACACATAAAAAAAAACAAAAAACTCATTTCCGGATTTTGGTCCCAAATTTCTGAGTTCGGACCTGTACCCCAAATTTTCAGCCTAAATATGAACCCAGGGGCTTGGCTTGAAGAAACTTGAATCTCACCCCCCTAAGGATGCTGCATACCAAATATCAAAAGATTCTGATTGGTAGATCTGAAGAAGATTTTTAAAGAATGTTCCTCATACTGCACTAATTTAAACATTTGGGCTCCCGTAGAGAGCCCAAATATGGACCCAGGGAATTGATTTCAATAAACATGTGAAACAATCTTCCAAAGATGTCATGTGAAATTTGAAGGCTTTTGGAGCAGTGGTTTGGGAGAAAAGTAGTCTTAAATGTTTTTCCCCATTACCCACAGTGTCAAAAAATGCTGACTCAGCACTTTTTCAAAGTCCCAAAAAAGTACCCCATGATAAAAGCGATAGCAATTTTTTTTTTACCATTCCATTCTGTTGGTCATAAGGAAGCCTCACACCAAATAAGAATTCTCCATGCCGTGTAGTTTTGGATATATCGGCGTTTTAATTGTTTTCTATTTTTAGCTCCTGTGGTTCCCATGGGGCGACAGGAAAAAGTTTGGGGGCATAAATTAACTACTTATGTCCCAATAAAACCTCATGTCAAATTTGGTTCAAATCAGCCTCTCAGTTTGGAAAATAGATATTTTGGGCGGGGCAAAAATTCTTGCCCCTAACATAACGATGGCAAATACAGACCCTAGAACTTCTCTTGAACAAATCTGAGTCTACACCTCAAAAGGAAGCTGCACACCTAATATCAAGTCTCTGCTACTGCTGGTTCATGAGAAGATTTTTTAAGATTTAGGCTCACTTTTTGGGCGTGGCCCTACCAAGGTGCAGGTCAACTTGATTTGAACAAATTTGAATTGACATATGATAGGGAACATGCATACCAGATTTGGTTCAATTTGGTGGAGTAGTTTGTGAGAAGAAGTCGATAATGTAAAGTTGATGCCGGATGGATGGACGACGACGGACGGAATGTGATTAGTAAAGCTCCCCTTGAGCTTCGCTCGGGTGAGCTAAAAATATTATGTATGATCAAAATCTTGCAAAACCAAGCCTCCCCATGCTGCTGGCATGGTAGCTTTTAAAAAAAAAATACAAATCACCTTTAAAAAATAATTAGCACTCAACCAGTTAACTGAATAGCCACTTTGCCAGAGAAAATTATTCAATTACAAGGAGCATTCAATTGACAGGATTTGGTCACGTTCCTGTATTCTAGAGATAAATAGAGGATATCTAGTGTTTTTGAGTGGATACCAAAAACTATCTCATGAGTGACCGAGACAAATGTTTATTTTTCATGTGTGCTTGCACGAGCAAAAATATCCATCTGTCTCGGTTACAAATGAGATAATTTTCAGTATCCACTCAAAAACACTAGATTTTCTTTTTATTATATGCTTTTTATAAGAATCTGATCATTTCTATCAATAATTCCACTCATTTCAATCTTGAATTGATGCATGAAAATAAACAACTGCGGCGCATTGATACACAGAAGTGATTTGATTGATACTTGGAACAGATAGCGTCTTGCGATCTGATTCAGTTGGCAGGTTTCATGCATCAATTCAAGGTGAATATGTGTTGAATTACTGCTGCAAATGAACGGTATTCACTCAAACACACTAGACTTTCTTTTCATTATATGTTTTTAGAACAAATTGATCATTTCCAGTGATAATTTGACTCGTATTCATCCTGAAGTGATGCTTTGAAAGCTGCTATTTTGAATGACACCATGAAAGTGAAAATCTATATCTTCAAAGTGGGGGATGCAATTTCTATCTTTCTGCAATTTTTTTGATAATCTATCGTTTAGCGTATAATAAAAAGAGCATGTATTCTATTACGTGTTGTTTGTCAGATTTCAAGATGCTAGAGATGAAGTGATGAAGTGAGCAGAAAATGGCTGAATTGATCTCCTCTGATTGCCTGATGTCACATTTTTTCAAGGGTTTTTGAGAAAGGTTGCAATATTCTCAGGCTTTTGATGCCCTTGGCATGTCATTTCTAAATTACAGGACGTTTAAGGCATTCAGGGAGCGACTGTAATCCTGCAATCCTTCCAAAACACAATGCAGGTCCCAGAAAATTGACAGAATGCACATTTGGGTTTTGTGGCGTAACAGAATAAAATCTTACAGATGGTATTCAAGAGACTCCACAGATGGACATCCATACATTGTCTTACTGGCTAGCTCAGTGGAAACTCAAGAACCCAATAAGTAAATTTTCAGTTTAAGGGCTACCAGGTAGTCCATAAACTGGATATAGAGATGGATAGTTTTGATTTTCTGTGTTCAATTTTGGTTATTTTAGGAAAACTGTCTGAGCAAGTTTATTCTGGTACAAACAGCTATACTTCATGGAATTTTATAGAAATTATCATTTCATAGAGATAAACTAACTTCACAGAATAAAGTGTATGCTTTGAATATAATTACAGCTAAATTTCAATATTGTATGAGTATAGATTCCCATCTGAATTTTTTGGAGATCATTTATGATAATTAAGAGTCACTTCAAGATGGATCTGTCTACTAACACAACCAGCAGACTGCATCACAATGAATGTCTCACCACTATCAAGTCTCATGTGTAAGAGTATTATAATCAGAAACAAGGACTAAAAACTAACAACTTCTCAGGATAACATTTGGAGAGAAATCAGTTTTCCTGACTTTTTCCCCAAAGTTAAGTCTGGAGGTCAGATAAGGAGAACCAAGACAAAATTAACAAGTGCAATGCCAATCACCAGCGATCAGACAATAGTCCCCCATGTTTGGGGGAGGGGGGCAAACTGTCTGCCACAAGCTTAGAAAAGACAAAATGCATTCCACTGTGATTCTCCTTCCAAATACATTGGAGATTAAATTCCGAAAAGTACCAATGGGCTTTAACCACGCACTACAGTACTTTGGAGACACAGTAAGCAATATTCAATTTAGGCACATACAGCATTGCCAAGCCATTGTATATTGTCGTGCTGACATGTACAATTATAGTCTTATCATTACGAACCAATCAGACTGGATTTGATTCTAGCAATGGATATGAGTCAGAAACATCTGGAAATTGTCTCATCAGCCACTATCCAAACACTGATCTATCCGAATTGGCTACCTACTTACATATATTGGTCCTCTCCAAACAAACTAAATACACAATGAGGACCACCTACATGACCCCAGTCCTTGGGATATAATTGTAGACTGGAATGATATGGGAACTAGTCCTATGTGGATTACGCTTACCATGGCACATACTCCATGGGTTAACATAACTCCAACGGTTGCTTCCAGTGACTCTGTGGTGCCTGCCCTCACCTTTCCTCACACTAACACAACGAGCAGATTGCATCTCAATGTCTTACCACTATCAAGTCTCATGTGTAAGAGTATAAAAATCAGAAATAAGGACTAACAAGCAAATTCAGTGAATTCATGTCTCCCGCTGGGCAGCAGTTTCAAGGGAAATTAATGCATCAAATGGAATATAGTTGAGTTGCAAGTGGAAGATATTTAGAAGAGACAGAACAGACAGTGCTTCAGACAGTGGTTATCAGATTTATTTTCACAGAGGTCACCGTCAAAGCAAGTAAAGTGATGTGGAGTATAACTGTGAGAATCACTAAAAATTAAGACTGTATGATCAAATTTCAGCAATCTAATTAAATATGCACAGAAAATGCCCATATTCGAACTTAGATCCACAATTTATGAAAGTGATCTACTACCCAAATTTCATCGAAATTCGGTCACTGTAAGGGAAGTTAGAGCCTGGAAACGAAAAACACGGAAGGACGGAAGGACAGAAAACTAACAACTACTCAGGATAACATTTGGGGAGAAATCAGTTTTCCTGACTTTTTCCCCAAAGTTAAGTCTGGAGGTCAGATAAGGAGAACCAAGACAAAATTAACAAGTGCAATGCTAATCACCAGCGATCAGACAATAGTCGCCCATGTTTGGGGGGGGGGGGGGGGTCACCAAATTGTGGACTTATGTGATGAATGTATAAAGATTGAAGCACAACACCAAAATATCTCTGAGCAACAGAATGTGATATAAAAATGAAAAAGATATGAAAAATCAAAGGTTACGCATCAGTGATGCTGGGTAGAGTTTTTTTTTTCAAACCTGTAAGCCTTGTGATTATATGAAAATGTACTACAAGTCATGGATGACCAATCTGAAACAGTCAGACAGCATTGGTTTTTGTAACTGACTTGTACTCTGATCTCATTATAATAAGGAATTCAACCAATACACCTTAGTTATCAAATCTAAAAGAGCTCTACCAAACAAGATATGATTGCTAATGTTACATAGTGATCTCAATAAGATCAAGCAATGAATACGTGATTCAGACTGGTTGGATTACTGATCTAATCTTTAGAGAGAATTCTAGATATTTCGTCAACTGAGGAGCTGTGTTCAAACTGCTGGGTGACTTGTTAGTAGCTTCATAGGTATCATTGTGATCAGGGATAAAACCAATCAGATCTTACTTGTCAAAGTTTCAGAATGTGACTTACTCAGTTACTTAGGCCAGATAAAAAAGGAGTTTGGTTCTCTGGGATCACCGCATCGAAAAATAAGGCCCACATTGTTTCTTTTTTAGGGTAGTCAATAAAAAATGTTTCTCTATTCTCCACATCCAGCATAAATGCTATTCCAGTGAAATGAATTCACTGAACAGATAGAGCTACCCAGTTATGAAACAAATTCAGTGAACAGGTAGAGATATCCGCATTATGGGACAAAATAATGGGAACATCCTTTTTATTTTTATAACACCGATGAGCATCACCATTGTGGTTGTACGCGATTTCAGTTCCGGACAATACATGACAGACACTCTAACTGTACTCAATTTTGTTTCCGAAAATTCACGAAGGATAATGCTTCCAGGACATTTGATCCCCAAACCAGTTCCTATCGGTATCTGCATAGAAGCGTTGTATGCTCCGATTCTGGCATGTTGGCAGTGGGATAGATTGGCTAGATTTTTTTTCTAGCGCTGCTTTGAAGGAATCAATAGTCTGTCCAAGTGTTTTTACTGAATCCCCAACTAGTTCCAATCATATGTTCTCACGAATACAGAGGTGGTATGGTCGGTATATCCCACAGCCGATATGAACTATGTGTCGGCCGCTATGTACCACTCAGAAAGTTGCTATGTACCGCCCAGAAAGTCGCAATGTACCACAGCCAATATGTGCCATGCGAGTCTTTATTTTAAGGCAGTGGTTAAGAAAATGGTTCATAATCCTAGTCCGTTCCGAGGGGAGTTCAATTGCATACAGGGCATTATCCAGACAGAGGGGAGGGCAGAGGGAATGTGAGAGGGAATCTGTCATGCCGATATGTTGGTGGTACAAAGCATGTATTGTTCTTTCTGTCAGGTGTCTGGGAATCTGGCTGGACACAAATCCTGATAAATTTTTGTTTTGACTCATCAGGCGCTCCTTACACAGTACAAAAAAGGTGTCACAGGGCATTGCTGGGACCAGCTCACCCACTGCCTTATACATGAATGCCAGTGTATTTATCTTCCTGCTCTTCTCAAGGGCAGGGGTGGAATTACATGTACTTCAAGCTTTACCAATCAACCAAGGTTTCAAACTGAAATATAAAGCACCTTGGTATAATATAGTAACACCGGGTTAAAAAATAACAAGAGGCTCCAAGGAGCCTTAATCGCTCACCAGCCAAAGTGGTTCAAAGAAGTATTTGGGGTCACATTCAGTTAGTCATGGTTCATCAACACTAAAAAGGAATGAAGTCATGAGAGACAAATTTTATGGAACTAGGGACATGGCTTAAACAAACTTGAATGTTACCCCCCTAAGGATGCTGCATACCAAATATCAAAAACATTCATCTGCTGGATCTGAAGAAGAAGATTTTTAAAGAAAATTCCTCATTTTGAACTAAGTTATCATTCAGGCTCCCACAGTGAGCCCAAAAAGGAACCCAGGGACTTGGCTTTAACAAACCTGAATCTCACCCACCTAAGGATGCTACACACCACATATCAAAACATTCCGACTGCTGGATCTGAAGAAGAAGATTTTTTAAGACAATTCCTCATTTCGAACTTAGTTACAATTCAAGCTTCCACAGTGAGCCCAAATATGGACCAAGGGACATGGATTGAACAAACTTGAATCTCACCTTCCCCCCCCCCCCAGCCCCCCCCCCTCCCCCCCAAGGATGCTGCATACCAAATATCAAAACATTCCGACAGCTGGATCTGAAGAAGAAGATTTTTAAAGAAAATTCCTCATTTTGAACTAAGTTATCATTCAGGCTCCCACAGTGAGCCCAAATATGGACCTAGGAGCATGGCTTGAACAAACTTGAATCTCACCCACCTAAGGATGCTGCATACCAAATATCAAAACATTCTGACTGCCGGATCTGAAGAAGAAGATTTTTAAAGAAAATTCCTCATTTTGAACAAAGTTACAATTCAAGCTTCACAGTGAGCCCAAATATGGACCTAGGGACATGGATTGAACAAACTTGAATCTCACCCACCTAAGGATGCTGCACACCAAATATCAAAACATTCCGACTGCTGGATCTGAAGAAGATTTTTAAAGAAAATTCCTCATTTTGAACTAAGTTATAATTCTGGCTACCACAGTGAGCCCAAATATGAACCCAGGAACTTTTCTTGAACAAACTTGAATCTCACCCCCCTAAGCATGCTGCATACCCAATATCAAAAGATTCTGCCTGCTGGATCTTGAGAAGAAGATTTTTAAAGAAATTTGACTGAAAAGCACTAAGTTCAAATTTGGGCTCCTATACTGAGCCCAAATTTGAACCCAGGGGGCCGATTTGAACAAACTTGAATCAGATCCACCCCACAATGTTGCATACCAAATATCAAAAGATTCTGCCTGCTGGATCTGGAGAAGAAGAATTTTTAAGAAATTTGCCCGAAATGCACTAGGTTCAATTTGATCCAGTAGTTTGTGAGGAGTAGTCGATAATGTAAAGTTCACGCCAGACGCCGGACGACGATGGATGGCAAGTGATAAGTTAAGCTCCCTTTGGTGAGCTAAAAATAAACAAGAGGCCCCAAGGGGCCTGAGAGCGGTCATCTGACACTGACAACAATCAACCGAGGGTCCTGATTTGAACAAACTTGCAACTGCCCCATTAAGAAAACCATATACAAAATATCAAAACATTCTCACTGGTGGAAAAATTTTATTTTTTTTTAAATATTAATCATATTGAACTGAGTTATAATTCGGGCTCCCATGGGGAGCCCAAATATGAACCCAGGGACTTAGCTTGAACAAACTTGAATCTACCCCCCCTAGGGATGCTGTATTCCAAATATCAAAAGATTCTGACTACTGGATCTGAAGAAAAATATATTTTTATACAACAACCAATGGCCCAGACTAGCTGGTGCTAACTCAATGAAAGTGTCAATGACACTACAGCTTAACTTGTCTGTGTGTTGTATTTGATGAAAAGGATAATGTTCAATGTTTATGAAAGGATTATGAAATAAGACAAGAATAGTGATAAATGGGAATATGTTAATTTCTGTTCCCTGTATGTTGTTTTTAATCAAAATAATATGAGGTGTAGACTGTACTAAAGAACTGAGGGGTGGGTTAATGTGGACCTCACAGTTAATGTATGTGGCCCTCACAGTTAAACTATGTCAACGAAAGTTACCAAGTTACAGTGAAATTATTCCAAAACGAGTCATCCTATCAAGTTACATTGAAATCCCTTCATAAATATGGCCTGTAGACTGTGCTAAAGGTTTTTGGGCTTCAGGCCTGTGTAGTGATCACAGTTGACCGATTGCAACTAAAAGGGGACGTCCTCATCTCGACATTATACTGAGTCATTCTACCAAGTTACAATGAAATCCCTTCACAAATACAACCTGTAGTCTGCACTAAAGTTTTTCGGGGTTTGGGCTCGGGCAGCCATCATGGTTGAATGATCATGACCAAAAGGGGACGTTCTCATCTGGGCATTATTAGGAGTGATCCTACGAAGTTACAATGAAATCTCTTCATAAATATGACCTATAGACTGTGCTCAAGATTTTTCAGGCTTCGGGCTCCTGTAGCCATCACGGTTGACCAATCATGATCAAAAGGGGATGTCATCATCTAGGCATTATATGGAGTCAACCTAACAAGGTACAATGAAATCCTTCCATAAATACGACCTATAGACTATGCTAAAGGTTTTGGGCTCGGGCAGCCATCAAGGCTGAATGATTGCGACCAAAGGGGACATTCTCATCTAGACATTATTTGGAGTCATCCTACCAAGTTACAATGAAATCCCTTCATAAATATGAACTGTAGTCCGTGCTAAAGTTTTTCGGGCTTCGGGCCCCTGTAGCCATCACAGTTGCCCAATCGTGTCCAAAAGGGGACATTCTCATCAAGACATTATATGAAGTCAACCTACCAAGTTACAATGAAATCACTTCATAAATATGACCTGTAGACTGTGCTAAAGGTTTTGGGCTCGGGCAATTGTCACGGTTGACAGATCGGTTACAATGAAATTCTTCCATAAATACGACCTATAGACTATGCTAAAGGTTTTGGGGTTTTCAAGGCTGAATGATTGCGACCAAAGGGGACGTTCTCATCTAGACATCATACGGAGTCATCCTACAAAGTTACAATGAAATCCATCCATATTAAATATGACCTGCAGACTGTGCTAAAAGTTTTTGGGTTTTGGGCTTGGGCAGCCATCACGGTTGACAGATCATGACAAAAAGGGGACGTTCTCAACTAGACATTATACAGCATCCTACCAAGTTACAATGAAATCCCTTCATAAATACGACCTGTAGACTGTGCTAATAGTTTTTTTGGTTTTGGGCCTGGGCAGCCATACCGGTTGACCGATCGCAACCAAAAGCGGAAGTTCTCATCTAGACAATACCCCAAACCTGTATATGAAATTTCGTGATGATCAGACAAGAACTACGGGGTGTAGCCTGTGCTAAAGGAAAATGTGAACAGACTCACAGACTAACAGACTTCCGCACACGTGATAGAAATAGCTTATCTTGACTTTGTCAAGTTAAGCTAAAAATTAATCCAGGGCCAAACACAAATTTTGCCCCCCAATCCCCAAAATTTGCATGCAAAACCGAAAATTGAATGTCCTATCTGGTCCTCCACACTTTTGCGAACTGCACATGCGCAGTATCCAGGAAGACACCGACATTGGCACTAACCATCATTCTTTCTTTGTTTGGCCCTCCAGTCAGTAACAACAAACTGACAACTCTGCTTTTAAATCTCAATTTTGATGATGCCAGATCAATGGTAGAATTGGTGGATCCAAAGACATAATTGGATGATGGAAGTGAACAACGGTGGTTGGAAACGTTCAGGGCTGTAACTTAATATCAAAATTATTTCATGTTTCCCAATTTTGGGGCATGGGCCTGACGTCATCATTCTTGCTAATGATTTATCCACTGTTTGTTGAGTGTTCCTTCCCTATCCTTCCTTGAAGACATCCTGTTCAACTCCCAAGCTTTTTGGTTTATTTTATGGAATTTTTTTGATAAATTTCTTGACGTGTTATACAGAATGTTTATTCTGTATATCCCCATGGTTACGTCCTCACCCTAGGGTGTTTAGGCATTTTGGGTCATGCATCTTATATCCGATGTATCGTTTTTTCTTCATCTGAAGATCTTGTTTTACATTGGATAGTTTAAAATCTGTTACTGACTTCGGGCCTTTTTTATTCAGTGCCTGGGGTCTTGTCTCTGGTTTTTCTTGTGACATTGTTTACATTCGCAACATCTTATAAATATATGTAGTTTCCTATTTATTTTACTGCAGGATTGTTGTAAGATACATATTATGTTATTCCGGTAGTGTGGCAATTATTTTTGGAATTTTGTCCACTCTTAGGCTCTATCGGGATACCCTTGGGCTCGTCTGTTCCCTTTGGGAACTTTGGCTCCTATCAAAACTTTTTCGAAAGATTTTTTTAAATTAATTTTTCGATTTCTATTTTGAATGTTATTTATTATGTATCTTTATCATATATTTATTGTGGAGTTGGTGGGAGTACTTTGTCGACTTTGTTTTGATTAATTATGAAGGCTTATTGCTCAAAATGCAAGGCGAGGAAGTCTACCTCAGATTTACATGCTTGTTGCCTTGCTTGTAGTCGATGTACTCCCACTAATTCTTGTCCTACCTGTGATGGATGGGATGACAAACATTGGAAACGGGTGTCACGGTACATTGTTAGCAGTGAGAGGTCAATGCCAGTCCTCTCGCCGCAAAGTCAATCAAGTTTCTCAGTTTCTTTTTCAGAGGAACAAGAACATGGAGATTGTTACGTGACGCCTAGAGAAAGTATGCTACCGTCGTCGCCCTGATGAGCAAACAGAGCTAGCTGCCAAGGTGCTCATGAATATTAGACAGGGGATAAAGCCACTAGCCGGTGGTTTTAGTCCCTTGTCTGCAGCTGGCTTGACCGGTGAAGCTGTTACTCCGTCCGTCGGTACCATTATGCCAGGTGTGTCCATTGAGGTCGATAGAAGTGGATTGGGTAGAGCAAGCACCTTAAAATATAAACATGCTCACCCAGCGACAACGGATTAGAGGAAGAAGCCTGTAAGTATAGTGGGAAGCTCAGCGAGATCTGAAAGGACCGCGAGCGAGAGAGGTCCCTCTCTTTCACAGCAGCATCTGGGGCCAGATGTTGTGATAAAAAACTTGCGTGAGTAGGAGCATACGTCCACACCTTCCGTCCAGGACGGTCCATATAGAGCGCAGCCGGCCTCGGCTACAGTTACGGCTTCTACTACATCATATACAAAGCACAAATGACCACACCCTAACAACACGACTTTGGATATCCGGCCTACATCACTAAGAAAGGACCACTCGTCTGCGAAGTCGGACCATCCGGTAGCTAGGGAGACGATGCCTCGTTCTTCGGGACGTCAGGAGAAAAGAGCCATCTCTGACACACTGTCCCAGGAGCAGCAAACGGCGAAGAAACAGAAGACCGCTGCTCTTCAGGTCTCCGTAACGGACTTCTGTCACAGATTGCACAGCTGATCGCAGCATCCCAGCAAGTGCAAGAGCAGCCTACGGCAGTCTCAGAACCTGAGCTGTCAGATGGTGCCGGGTCGGTCCAGTCATCTGTTCATTCAGATGCAGAAGACCGAGATTCACAACTGATTCTCTCAGATGGTGAAAGGGATGTGAAAGAAGATTACCCTTCACTTTTGGAACAGCACATGGTTGCAATGGATTTAATCCATCAATACTACCCTGATTTTGTTCCAGCGAATCAGAATGCTGCGACGACTAGAAAGACACCGCTGGCGTCGTTGGACACAGACTTTATCCAGACAAAGGAGGAGGTCCTATCTTTTCCGATTCAGTCTTGGCAGGTGTCGCAGGCCTTCGGCCATTTAGATGACGCCATATTTAAGCTCTCCAGTGGGAAGAATAAAGGCAGTTTCTTGATATCATCTTCCATAAATTTACTGTTTCTTGGACCACGTTCATTTAAAACGGTCGGGAAGATGTTCAGAGAGTTCCTCTGCGTTTGGATGAGCAAGCCGAGGATCTAGAGGTATCCTTACCTGGGTCCTTCACAATTCGCTCGGACACAATTGAGACGGCAATTTCTTCAAATAGAGCGAATTTGGATGTTATGTCTTATGCAAATCACCTTACAAGAGCTATGGCGCAATGTTTCAACAGGAAGGAATTTGAGGATGTTCGTACCTCTTCTCTTTAAGAGTTCTTTCCAGGGCAATTATGTATACCATGTATAACTCCGCCTTAACAGTTGCTAATTTGGAGTCAATCAGACGTGATGCTGCCCTTGCATCGTCATCTTTGATAGATGATAAGGTGAAAAACTCTCTCCGAGTCACTCCAGTCTCCGGACATGCTATTTTTGACAAGCTTTCATTGGTATATGACCAAGCTACTAAGAAAGCGTCTAATACTCTGCTTCTAAAGTCGGCGTCTCATCGACACGCTACAGCAGAAAAGAGTAAAGGAGGACGTCCCAGTCAGAAATCGTCAAAAGGGGACGGACTCCTCACGAGGGTATAGGAAACCCTCCTATAATTACTTTGGAGGTCGTCAATACAGCGACTCGGGAAAGGGGTGCATGTCTGATCGAGACTACCGGACAGACTCCCATAATCCGACAGGTCGAGGCTATTCGCGGGGAGGACGTGGTTTTTCCTTCCGTAAGCCTCGCAGGTCCTACAGGTGATGGTCAGGACCTCTATTGCTTCCAGTTGGCGGAAGGTTAAGCTTCGCGAAAAAATGGATAACAATTACGGAAGATCAGTGGGAGAGAAGTGTAGTCTCGGAAGGCCTACGGCTAACATTCCAAGCGAAACCACCACTAACAAGATGTCCGCGTTGGACAAATCTTCCGTCAAATCCTTGCAAAAGAGAGTCTCTCCTAGCGGAGGTACAGGCTCTCTTATCAAAGTAAGCAATAGAGGTCATCGAGAATCAAAATTCTCAAGGTTTCTACAGTCACCTGTTCGTCATATCGAAGCCAGACAGCTCGTTCCGACCGGTAATAGACTTGAGCTGGATAAACAAGCTTATCGTGGCTCTGAAGTTCTATATAGAGACCATTTGGTCGGTAAGAGCGAGCATTCAAGTGAACGACTATGCGGCAAGCATAGATCTAAAGGATGCATACTTTCCTGTCCTGGTAGATCCGGCATTCAGAAAGTACCTACACTCACAACAATCTGGTTCGTCTGCCGTCACCCAGAGAGAAATTAGTCAGTTGTTATGCTCGCTTTTGTCTACACTCAGATGCATTAATAGCGAGGGAATTCATGCGACTGATGGGGTTGTGCGGAGCGGCTGCGGATCTTATCCCGATGGGCCGTCTGCACACACGTCCCCTCCAGATATTCTTTACTCAGCTGGAGTGTGAAGACGCATTCGCTTGAGACCAGTATTGTTTTAACGGACCTAGTAAAACAAAAGGTCCAGATTTGAGCAGATATTCAGTGGTTAACTCAGGGAGTTCCCCTGCAACTGCCGGATCCGGCTTTCACGATTATGATGGATGCGAGTCAAATGGGTTGGGGCATGACCCTGAGCCTGACAGACTTGAAGTGTCAGGGTCTTTGGGACCCTCGGTTCCTAGAGAAACACATAAACATCAAGGAGATGATGTCAATATGGTTAGCACTACAACATTGGATTCCCATTCTAGAGTACACTCATGTTCAGATATTGTCGGACAACTCGACAGTTGTAGCGTATATGAGGAACCAGGGGGGCACTCATCCAATTCTGTTATGCGAGCGGAAAAAATTCTTCTGTATGTCGTGAATCATCAAGTTCAACTCTCTGTCCGTCATATACCATGTCGTCTGAATGTAATAGCAGACACACTATCTCGGAAAGGTCGCCTGTTGCCATCGGAGTGGACACTCAACAAGCCTGTATTCATACAGATCTGCTATCAGCGGGACTGACCCATGATAGATCTGTTCACGATGCATCTGAACAATCAGTTACCGACGTACGTGTCGACATGTCCAGACCATCGAGTGTACGCAGTAGATGCTCTGTCAATCTCATGGGATAGAATGATAGGATATGCGTATCCTCCAACTCCGTTGATTCAGCAAATTCTGTTAAAGATCAAACAGTCTCGTTGCAAAATTCATCTAGTAGCACCTCTGCCGTTACAGAAACCGTGGATCAATCTTCTCAGGTGTCTGTTATGGGACATTCCCCGGAAGCTTCCTCCGCGAGAGGACCTTCTTTATCAGGGGAAGTCAAGTGCACTGCATGACAACCCGGAAGGTCTCAACCTTCACGTATTTCCATTGTGCGGTCCTTCTTGCACGGCAAGAAGTTTACAGGATGAACAGTGGACGCAATTTCTAACTGCAGGTGGTACTCCTCTTCATTGAATTACACAGCGAAGTGGAAGGTTTTCTTCCGTTGGTGTAAGGATCAGTCGATAGACATCTATGATCTGTCCATACTGGATATTGCCAACTTTCTGGTCTACTTGTTTGACGATCTCAAACTGCAGCCCGTCACTATTAAGGGCTATAGGTCTATGTTATCAGACACTTACGCTCATCATGATAACTTGGCATTTGGATCTAATGCTTCATTATCCAAACTGGTTAGAAATTTCTCTATTAATAGAACTAGAACCCTCAGATTAATTCCTAAGTGGAATTTGGCATGGGTTCTGTTGAAGCTTAAAGAAGCTCCGTTTGAGCCGTTGGACTTTGTAGAGTTCAAATTCTTGACCTATAAAACAGCATTTCTCTTAGCCTTTGCATCTGCTAGAAGAGTTAGTGAACTTCATGCTTTATCTGTCAACGAATCTCACTACCGTACTGTGGGTAATACCATTATTTTAACTATAGAAGTGGGATTTTTGGCTAAGAATCAGGCTCCAGATAAGTGGCCTGAGCCTATTACCATCAAGGCTCTGCCATCTACAGACAACCGTAGACCTCTGCTGTGTCCAGTCAGGGATATGCGCATATATAAATGCCGATCAGATTTTATAAGAAAAGAAAGGAAACGCTTCTTTCTTTCTTTAATTCCTAACAGAAGAGATATTTCTGTTCATTCTATTACTAGATGGATTCAGTTGGCAATACGCTAAAATTTATCTTCAGATCAGCGTTCTGTAAATAAGATATCAGCGCATGAAGTTTGAGCGCTGTCCACCTCTTGGTTTTATTCTAACAGTATAGCTATTACTGATCTCATTAAGGCTGCGTACTGGACACAGCCCTCTAAATTTACCAAGTTTTACCTTAGAAATTTAGAGTCCATCCCCGGTGACCT
This sequence comes from Pictodentalium vernedei, assembly GCA_031216915.1. Classification (NCBI taxonomy): domain Eukaryota; kingdom Metazoa; phylum Mollusca; class Scaphopoda; order Dentaliida; family Dentaliidae; genus Pictodentalium; species Pictodentalium vernedei. Next base: position 275,055,000 of record CM062292.1, read on the forward strand.
TAGATGTTTAGGTCCTCTTTCTGTTGCTAAGAATGTCATCCACTAAATGATTACATCTCTAGTTATTTAGGAAGCCCATTTCAGCACTGATACTGTTCCGCTGCCCTCTTCGTTCTGTGGTTACGTATCTCAGAACAAGGGGAGGGGGGGGGGGGGGGAGGGTTTCCCTTATGATCATCTGGCTTTATAGTGAAAAGCAAGGGAAGACCTCCTCCGGTGTCAGTAGTCCCAAGTCAGTGCTGGGATGGTTTTAATGTGTAGCTCGTGTGAAGCAAATAATATGTTTCATTTATGTATTGTTTTTAAAGTGTAGCTCATTGTGAAGCATTTGTGTATGTCACATGTCAAATGGGCGTTAATATATAATCCTCGGACACTTTTAAATAAGTATAAAGAATCTCATTCTCTGGACTGGATTTATATATTGGCTTCCCTTCAATGAATTAGCATCATGGGTTATGCTGGCATTAATGGAGAATTATATATTATGTAATGCTCAATTACATTGTTGTGGTTATGTCTTTCACGTTTCTCATAAAGGAGAAAGACATATATAATTCCTTTCTCTCCTATTCTCCTGAAGGAGATATCCTTTATAAAGTGATTGAGTAATTGGATTTTCCTTTGTGTCCTAGGCCCTCCAGCCTTTTTATAATTCAACTAGTCTGGGCCATTGGTTGCCGTATAAAAATATGATAAATTTAAAATAATTTGTATATTTTTTATACTTGCCAATGGCCCAGACGGATATGGCCCTACCATGAGTGGACACTCATACCTCCCCGCTTTTTACAACATTTAACAGGCAATTTTAGAAAGAATGATGGTTGGCGCCAATTTCGGTGTCTTCCTGGATACTGCGCATGCGCAGTTTGCAAAAGTATGGAGGACCAGATAGGACATTCAATTTTCGGTTTTGCATGCAAATTTTGGGGATTGGGGGCAAAATTTGTGTTTGGCCCTGGATTAATTTTTGTGTTAGCACCAGCTAGTCTGGGCCATTGGTAAGTATAAAAAATATACAAATTACTTTGAATTTATAAATTTTTTTAAATATTCCTCATGTTGAGCTAATTAATAATTCTGGCTCCCACCGAGAGCCCAAATATGAACCCAGGGACTTGGCTTTAACAGTTTGAATCTCACCTTCCTAATGATACAGTATACCAAATGTCAAAAGATTCTTATTGGTAGATGTGAAGAAGGTTTTTAAAGATTGTTTCCTCATATTGAACTAAGTTACAATTCGTTCTCACACAGGGAGTCCAAATATGGACTCAGAGACTTGGCTTGAAAAAAATTGAATCACACCTCCCTAAGGATGCTGTATACCAAATATCAAAACATTCCGACTGCTGGATCTGAACAAGAAGATTTTTAAAGAAAATTCCTCATATTGAACTAAGTTATAATTCGGGCTCCCACAGGGAGCCCCAATATGAGCCCAGAGACTTGGCTTGAACAAACTTGAATCTCACCCCCCTAAGGATACTGCATATCAAATATCAAAAGATTCTGATTGGTGGATCTGAAGAAGAAATTTTTTAAAGAATATTCCTCATACTGCACTAATTTAAACATTTGGGCTCCGATAGAGAGCCCAAATATGGACCCAGGGATTTTATTTCAACAAAAATGAGAAACAATCTTCCAAAGATGTTATATGTGAAATTTAAAAGCTTTTGGAGCAGCGGTTTAGAAGAAAAAGAGTCTTAAATGTTTCCCCCATTACCCATAGCATTAAAAAATGCTGACTTAGCATTTTTTCAAAAGACCTGAAAAAATACCCTATGATAAAACCGATAGCAATTTTTTTTGACCATTCCATTCTGTTGGTCCTAAGGAAGCTTCACATCAAATACTCAGTGCTGTGTAGTTTTGGAGATATGGGTGTTTGAAATTTTTAGTATTTTTATTTTAGCTCCTGTGGTTCCCACGTAGCATTTTGAAAAAATGATAAATTTAAAGTCTTTGTATATTTTTTAAACTTACCAATGGCCCAGACTTAGCTGGTGCAAACTTGATATAATTCAGGGCTAAACACAAATTTTGAACCCCCCAATCCCCCAAATTTGCATACAAAACCTAAATATTTAAGTCCTATCTGGTCCTCCATACTTTTGTTAACTGTGCATGCGTGGTAACCAGGAAGGTACCGAATTTGGCGCCAAGCATCATTCTTTCTATAGTGCCTGCTAAATGTTATAATCAGCGGTTAGGTATGAGAGCCCACTCAACAGAGGGCCATCCCCATCTGGGCCATTGGTGAGTGTAGAAAAAATACAAATTACTTTAAATTTATCATTTTTTCAAAATACTACGTGGGAACCACAGGAGCTAAAATAAAAATACTAAAAATTTCAAACACCCATATCTCCAAAACTACACAGCACTGAGTATTTGATGTAAAGCTTCCTTAGGACCAACAGAATGGAATGGTAAAAAAAAATTGCTATCGGTTTTTTATACTACAACCAATGGCCCAGACTTAGCTGAATAGTAAAAAGGCTGGAGGGCCTAGGAAAATCCAATCTCTCAATTACTTCGATAAAGAATAGCTCCTACAGGAGAAGACAGGGGAATTACATATGTCCTTCTCTTATAAAAAGAGGATGACATAACACCAACATTGTAATTGAGAATTACATAATTTCTCCATTTAATGCCAGCATAACCCCTTATGCTAATTCAGTAAAGGAAAACCAATTATAAAGCTTGTCCAGAGAATGGGGCACTTTATACTCATTTAAAAGTGTCTGAGGAAATGCTTCACAGTGAGCTACACATTAAAAATGCCGATAGGATCACCGATCCAATGTCAAGTTGTGACAGCACAAAAGTGGGTTTAATCATTATCAACTTATCATCCGGAAACCAATTGTTTACAATTTACTATCTGAGGGGTCACTGTGACCTTGACCTTTGACCTAGTGATTCCAAAATAAATAGGGCTCTTTCTTGCACCAATGCCAACCTACCTATGAAGTTTCATGAACGTAGGTGGAACCATTGTCAAATTATCATCTGGAAACCTATTGTTTACGATTTATTATGTTCAAGGTCACTGTGACCTTGGCCTTTGACCTAGTGGGTCCAAAATAAATAGGGGTCTTCCACTCACCTAGGCCAACTAACCTATGAAGTTTCATGAATGTGGGTCAAACCATTATCAAGTTATTGTCCGGAAACCAATTGTTTACGATTTACTATGTTGAAGGTCACTGTGACCTTGACCTTTCACCTAGCAAGTCCAAAATAAATAGGGTTCTTCCTCTCACTGATGCCAACCTAACTATGAAGTTTCATGAACATGGGTCAAACCATTATCAAGTTATCATCCAGAAACCAACTGTTTTGATTTACTATGTTCAGGGTCACTGTGACCTTGACCTAGTGAGTCCAAAATAAATAGGGTTCTTCCTCTCACGAAGGCCAACCTACATATGAAGTTTCATGAATGTGGATTGAACTGTAGTCAAGTTACCATCCGGAAACCAATTGTTTACAATTTACTATGTTCAAGGTCACTGTGACCTTGACCTTTGACCAAGCAAGTCCAATAGGGTTCCTCCTCTCACCGATACCTACCTATGAAGTTTCATGAACATGGGTTGAACCATTATCAAGTTATCATCCGGAAACCAATTGTTTACGAAGCCCGCTCGCCCACCCACCCGCACAACCACCCACCCGCCATTCATCAAACTATAAGTCAAGTTGGCTTCGTCACAACTCGACTAAAAACAGTACATAAATGAGACATAGTTATTGCTTCACAATGAGCTACACATTAAAACCACCCAGCACCGACGTTGGACTACTGTCTCTGGAGGAGGTATTCCCTTGCTTTTCACTATAAAGCCAGATAACATAAGGGAAACCCCCCCCCCCCCCCACACCCCCATTCCCTTTGTTCTGAAGGACAATTCCTCAGAACGAAGAGGAATGGTGTCAGTACTCGAGCAGACTGCCTAAGACATCTTCTAGATGTAAGATTTAATGGACGACATTCTGAGCAACAGAAAGAGGACATAAAGATCTGAGGTCACCGGATATAGTCTCTAAATTTCTATGGTAAAACTTGGCAAATGAATAGGGCTGTGTCCAGTAGGCAGCCTCCATAAGATCAGTAATGGCTATGCTGTTAGAATAAGCCCAAGAAGCAGACAGTGCTCAAACCTCATGCACTAAAATCTTGTTGACAGAACGTTGATCCGAAGATAGACTTTCACAGGCAACGCGTATTGCCAGCTGAATCCATTGAGCGATAGAATGAGCAGATATATCCTTTCTGTTAGGAATCAGGGAAAGAAAGAATCTTTTTCTTCCCTTTCTAATAAAATTCGATCGACGTTTATAAATGTGCATTGCTCTAACTGGACACAGCAAAGGTCTACGGTTGTCCATGGATGATAAAGACTTAATGATAATGGGCTCCGGCCGCTTATCCGGAATCTGATTCTTAGCAAAAGAATCACACTTCTGTAGTGAGGGTAACAGAATTACCCACACTACGGTAATGGGAGTCATCAACAGATGATGCATGAAGTTCACTCACTCTTCTGGGAGACGCGAAGGCTAAGAGAAAGGCCGTTATATAGGTTAAGAATTTGAACTCTACATCGTCTAATGGCTCAAACAGAGCTTCTTGAAGCTTCAACAGAACCCAAGCCAAATTCCATTTAGGCATTAATCTGAGGGTTCTAGGTCTATTAATAAAGCAATTTCTAACTAGCTTGGATAAAGAAGAATCTGATCCAATAGCCAAGTTATCATGATGAGCATAAGTGTCTGATAACATAGACCTATAGCCCTTAATTGTGTGACGGGCTGCAAGTTTAATACGTCAAGCAAGTAGATCAGGAAATTGGCAATCTGAGGAATGGATGAATCGTAAATGTTTACAGACTGGTCTGTACACCAACGGAAGAAAACCCTCCACTTTGCTGCATAATTCAGCAAAGAGGAGGCTCTCCTATAGTCAGAAATTGCATCCATTGCTCATCCTGTAAAATGTTTTCCGTGCAAGAAGGACCGCACAACGGAAATACGTGAAGGTTGAGACCTTCCGGGTTGTGATGCAGAGCGCAGGACTTCCCCTGATATAGAAGGTCCTTTTGAGGAGGAAACTTCCAGGGAATGTCCCATAACAGACACCTGAGAAGATTGATCCAAGGTTTCTGTGACGACAGAGGTGCTACTAGCCGGATTTTGCAGTGAGACTGTTTGATTTTTAACAGAATCTGCTGGATCAACGGAGCAGGAGGATATGCATATCCTATTATTCCGTCTCATGAGATTGATAAAGCGTCTACTGCATACGCTCGATGATCTGGGCATGGCGACACGAACATCGGTAATTGATTGTTCAGGTGTGTCGCAAAAAGATCTATCATGGGACGATCCCACTGGTAGCAGATCTGACTGAATACTCGCCTGTTGAGAGTCCACACTGATGGTAACAGGCTACCTTATCGAGAGCGAGTCTGCTAGTACGTTCAGATGACCCAGTATATGAAACTGAGACGTCGGAACAACTGAAGGAGACTCTGTACATCGTTCTGAAGAAAATACTGTCGCCATATCTCTGAAGAATGTCGTCCAAGTAAGCCGACGTGACCACAGCCGAATGAGTTTGGAAGTATGACATTACTGAGTTCATTATTTGAGTGAAAGCCCAAGGAGCCAGGTTCACACCGAAGCACTGATAAACCTCTCCTTGCACGGCAAAACGTATGTACTTTCTGAATGCCAGATGTACCAGGACATGAAAGTACGTGTCCTTTAGATCTATGCTTGCCGTATAGTCATCCGCTCGAATGCTCGTTTGTTTCGTTGTTTATCCAGCTCAAGTCTATAACCAGTCGGAACGAGCAGTCTGGCTTCAGTACGAGAAACAGGTGACTGTAAAAATCTGGAGAATTTTGATTCTCCACGACCTCTATTGCTTTCTTTGATAGGAGAGCTTATACCTCCACAAGGAGAGACTCTCTTTTGGAACGCAGACTTCTTGTAAGTGGGGGCTTTACCCAGAATGATAGCCGTAGGCCTGCCAAGACTACATTTCTCATCTTCCGTAATTTCCATCCAGTTTTTCGTGAAGTTTGAGGTCTAGACCATCACCTGTACAATGACTTGCGAGGCTTTGCGAGAGGAGAAACTATGTGAAGAACCTCATCCTGCCGGCCTAGGGGCATCTGACTTATAGTCTTGATAAGACTTGTGCCCCTTTCCCGAGCCACTATATTGACGACCTGCGGAGTAACTGTAAGATGGTTGTTAGATCCTCGCGAGGAGCTCCCTTTCAATGATTGAGAACTGCAACGACCTCGCCTACTCCAGCCAGCTGATGCATGTTGCTGAGACGCTGATCTCAGTAGCAGTGTGCTGAAAGCTTTTTTGGTAGCTTGTTCATTGACTAAGGAAAGCTTGTCGTCAAACAGTGTGTGTCTGGAGACCGTAACGACTCGGAGAGAGCTTTTCACCCTGTCATCGATAATTAATGATGACACAAGGGCTGCATCACATCTAACCATCTCCAAATTTGCCACTGAAAGGGCAGAGTGGTACGTGGCATACATGACTGCTCTGGAAAGAACTTTTAGCGAGGAACTAACATCCTCAAATTCTATTTAGACGCTGTGCCAGAGCCCTGGTGACATGATCTGCGTAGGACATGTTGTCCAGAATCGCTCTAATAGATGAAATGGAAGATTCCATCACATCCGAATGCAAATTGAATGATGTAGGCAAGGATATATCCAAATCTGCAGCCTGCTCATCCAGACGCAGAGGAGCTCTCTGAACATCTTCTCCAACCATTTTAAAATAACGTGATCCAGGAAACGGTATACGGATTGAAGATGCAGATAAGAAACACCTTTCTTATTCGAACTTGCTAGGTTGAATAAGGCATCGTTAATGTGACCAAAGGCCTCCAACACCTGCCAAGACTGTACCGAGAAGGAAAGAACATCATCCTTCCTTCGCACGACATCTCTGTCTAGAGACGACAGCGGTTTCTGCCTAGCAGATACAGCTTGCTGATCAGGTTGAAATATAGAACCTTAGTGAGCATGCTCACATACCCCACGCGCCCCGATAATTCAAGCTTGGAAAAGTGTAATTTTTAGGAAAATGACCCGGAAATCTGTTACTTGTATTTTTCAGAGTCCAGGGCCTGTAATTTCCGCAAAAATCAGCCGAGCAAAACGAAACGCAAACTTGATCTGTCAGTCATTGTGGTAGACTCACATACTAAAATGGCTGTAATTTCGATAATAACTGAAAGCTTGTAGAAAAAAGTCCGGAAAACTGTAATTTTGATGAACTTTTCAAAGTCGAAGGGCCGTAATTTCGGTAAAAATCAGTGGAGCAGAACAAAATGCTAACTTGATCTGTAGGCCACCATGTTAGACAAACATACCAAAAATCAGCTCAATATCTGGAAGCATGTAGAGAAAAAGCCTGGAAAACTGTAATTTTGATGAACTTTTCAAAGTCTATGGGGGCCGTAATTTTGGTAAAAATCAGTGTAGCGGAACAAAACCCAAACTTGTTCTGTAGGCCACCATGTTAGACTAACATACCAAAAATCAGCTCAATATCTGGAAGCGTGTAGAAAAAAGTCCGGAAAAATGTAATTTTGATGCATTTTTCAGAGTCCAAGGGCCGTAATTTCGGTAAAAATCAGTGGAGCGGAACAAAACGCAAACTTGTTCTGTAGGCCACCATGTTAGACTACCATACCAAAAATCAGCTCAATATCTGGAAGCGTGTAGGAAAAAAGTCCGCAAAACTGTAATTTTGATGAACTTTTCAAAGTTCAAGGGCCGTAATTTCGGTAAAAATCAGTGGAGCGGAACAAAATGCATACTTGATCTGTAGGCCACCATGTCAGACAACATACCAAAAATCAGGAAGCGTGTAGAAAAAAAGTCTGGAAAACTGTAATTTTGATGAATTTTTCAGAGTCCAAGGGCTGTAATTTTGGTAAAAATCAGTGGAGCGGAACAAAATGCAAACTTGATCTGTAAACCACCATGTTAGACTCACATACCAACAATCAGCTCAATATCGGGAAGCGTGTAGAAAAAAAGTCAGGAAAACAAGTAGGACTGACTGACGGACTGACAGACTGACAGACGGACCAGTCAAAAACATTATACCCCCGCAACTTTGTTGCATGGGGTATAACAAGGTCGGGATAGTGTTCCAAAAGGGAAGGGTAATCCTCCTCCTTCTCCCTTTCACCATCCGACTGATTCAGCTGAGAATTCCGGTCAACAGCATCTGAATGCACAGATGACTCTACCGACCCAGCACCATCCGACAGCTCACCACCAGAGTCTGCAGAAGGCTGCGCTTGCACTTCCTGGGAAGCTGCGATGAGCCGTGCAATTTGCGACAGCGGATCACTAGCTACCGGATGGGCCGACTTCACAGGCGAAGACTGGGTACGTCTCCGGGCAGTTGCCTGGATATCCGAAGTGGAGTAGCTAGTGAGAGGTCATGTGTGCTTATCTGAACCTGAGGAAGAAGCCATAACTGTAGCCGACCCCGGCTGCAGTTTAGATGGAGCGTCCCTAGTGGCGAATGTGGACGTTAGCTCCGACTCAGGCCAGTTTCTCAAAACAACATTTGGGCCCAAATGTTGCTGGGTTATTAGAGAAGGCTCTCCCGCTTGCGATCTATCAGACCTCACCAAGCTTCCCAAAGAGAAACTTGCAGGCTTCTTCCCCTTTTCCATCATCGCTGGGTGAGCTTCAGTTTTTGAGGTGCTCGCTCTATCGAATTCTACACTTTCTTCGACTGCAACAGACTTACACGGTGTTACAGCTCCCACTGTCGGTTGGCCGCTTCACCGGTGGAACTGGCTGCTGGAATAAGAGGCCTTATTCCTTGTTTAATATTAAGGAGCACCTTAGCAGCCAGTTCTGTTTGCTCATCTGAGCGCGACGACGACAGCACACTGTGGATGGGTGTCGCAATACCATCACTATATTCTTGTTCCTCTGAAAAAGAAACTGAAAAAACTCAAATTATCCTGCGGTGACAGCTCCGGCATCGGAACTTCACTGCCGACGACGTACTGTGACACCCGTCTCCAACGTCTGTCATCCCACTGTACACAAGTGGGACAAGAATCTGTAAGAGTGCATTGACTACAGGCAAGACAACAAGCATGTAAATCCAAGGAAGACTTCCTCGCCTTGCATTTAGAGCAGTAAGCTTTCATAATTAATTACAATCCAAAACAGAGTCGATAGCACTCCTACAAATTCAACATCAAAATTACATGATAAGGATACATGAAAATAGCAATCAAATTAATTTCGAAACAATTATAAAAATGGAACATCATGCACCCAAAAATGGAACATCATGCACGATAAAGCCTAAGTGTGGACAAATGCCAATTTATTTTGAGCTACATTACCGAAATCATAATCAATGTATCCTAGAGTAATTCTGAAGTATTATAATACTAATTACTACATGTTAAGGGCATTGTCAAATGTAAACAACGTCAATAGAAACAAGCAAATTCAGTGAATTCATGTCTCCCACTGGGCAGCAGTTTCAAGAGGAATTAATGCATCCAGTGGAATATAGTGGAGTTGCAAGTGGAAGTTATTTAGAAGAGACAGAACAGACAGTGCTTCAGACAGTGGTTATCAGATTTATTTTCACGGAGGTCACTGTCAAAGCAAGTAAAGTGATGTGGAGTACAACTGTGAGAATCATTAAAAATTAAGACTGTATGATAAGACATATTACATTAAACTGATATGAAAAGTAACGACAAATATTGCCCCTCAAACTTCTCTTGAACAATCTTGAGTCTACACCTCAAAAGGAAGCTGTGTATCAAATATCAAGTCTCTGCTACAGCTGGTTCATGAGAAGATTTTTAAAAAAGTTGGGGCATTTTGGCCCCACTCCTTCCTCAATATCAGCAGAAACTCAATTTGAAGAAAAACCCTCATGCCCTTATATAACCACTACTCATGTGAAATTTCATTAAAATGTGGCCAGTGGTTTGGGAGAAAAAGGCCCAAACACCACCTTCACGACGGACGACGCTAAAAACCTGCCTCCATCATGGTGAAAATTGAGAAAAGAAAATATTAAAAAAACTGCCTCCCTCCTCTGTTTTGAAAAAAAAATTCCTGAAAACAAAACACCATTTTTAATTTTTCTGTGAAACATTATTGACATTTGGTGAACTGAGGGACTGAGTTTAAGCTTAAAAGTGACTTTTCTTTCTGGGTTGGAACAGAATCAACTGCATTTTGGATGACATGACACACCAACATTATTTTTACAAATATGACTGAAAAAATCTAAGTTGAAAATCTGAAACATCAACATTCAACAATCTTGGAGATGGTCAAAGGTAAGAGGGACAGACAGACTTACAGACTGACTTACTGATTGAGACTGACACACGGAATGCAATCCATAAGTCCCCTTCACGGTTTAAATGTGGGGGGCTAACAAGATACGTTGCCAAGGAACAAATCTGATTATGGTAAATATTGGGGGGGGGGGGGGGGGGGGGGGGGGGGGGGGGGAGGGGGGGTAAATTTCAATAGAAGTTAAAAAATTTATAGTAATTTATATATTTTTTATACTTACCAATGACCCAGACATAGCTGGTGCTAACTCTTAAAATATAGGGCCAAACACAAATTTTGCCCCCCAATCCCCAAAATTTGCATCTAAAACTAAAGAAAACATGTCCTGAGAGGCCCTCCACACTTCGCCCCTACTGCGCATGCGCAGTGTCAAGGACGTTCCGAAATTGGCGCCATTTATCATTCTAATAACCAGTGCCTGGTAAGCGCTATGTACTCAGCGGGGAGGCAAGAGTTCCCAACTCCTGGGAGGGCCATCCCCGTCTGGGTCATTGGTAAGTATAAAAAATATATAAATTACTATAAATTTTTTAACATTTTTATACTGTACCAATGACCCAGACATAGCTGAATAGTAAAAAGGCTGGAGGGCCAAGGACATAGAGCAAAATGGAATACGCTCAATAAAATAAAATAGAGTCATCCCCTGTAGGGAAAAGAAGTAATAGGCCTTACATGTATCTTTCTTATTTATGATAAATTAGAAAGATACAACACCTTCCAAAAATTGAGCTTCATACATCCATGTACTCTATTAATATCCAATAATCCTTATACTAATAATTTTTAAAGTAAGCCAATAATAAAGTAAGTCTAGAGAATAGAGACTCTTATACTCCTAAAAGTGTGTGAGAATTGCATAATCATGTCCGTTGACATATGCAATATTCAAAAGCTATACTTTAAAAACTAAGACTTGAATGAATTTTATAAACTTAAACTTCTCACTAAACAACCATCCCAATAACAGCTCAGAATTACTAACTCCGGAGGAGGTATCCCCTTGTTTTCATAGTAAAAACAGGTGACCCAAGGGAACACCCTCCCCCCCCCCCCTTTTTCTTGCCCTGGGTCAAATAGCCCAGAGCGAAGAGGGCAGCCGAACGGAGACACTGCCGAAACAGACAGCCTACCTAGCTATAGTAGCAACTGTTAAGTGAATGACATTCTGAGCAGTAGATAATAGACCTAACAATAGAGGCCTCCAGAAATGGACTCGATATTTCTGAGATAAAATTCATGAATGGATGGCTGAGCGCAATGAGCAGCCTTCAAAAATCTATAATAGAACACTATTAATGTAAGCCCAAGAAGTAGAAGAACTCTTACTTCATGAGCCGAAATCTTAAGCACAACTGCTAAGCCAATGATATACCATAAGCAGTACGCTAGTTAATAGACTCCATTAACAATAAAATGGAGCGTAACGTCCTTCTACTAGACATCAAAGACAGAAGAAGCTTACGCCCTTGTAATAAACAGATATCTGTTTATAAATACATAAACTGTACCCGGAAAGAGTAAAGGCCTATGCCCATACGAAGACGGAAGGACCTTAAAATAATAGGTTCCGGATAATAGGAGCCTAACTCTTATGCAACAATCCAACCTAAATAGTAACGGAAGTATTGATTCCGAAACTATGAAAGTGAAAATCATCCATCGATAGTGCATGAAACTCACTGACTCTACAGTAAAAGAGAAACCAACATAATTACTGTCTAAAAGGTCAGAATTTGAAAACTACTGTTTCCAGAGGCTCAAATGATTACTTAGCTAAATAAGAACCTGAAGTTAAAATCCGTATAGGAATTTAATCTAAAGATTCTAAGTCTATTTATCAAAAAGTTACTAACTGACTTAGATAAAGAGACAAAAGACTCAATTGTAAACTATCGTAGAGTGCATAGGTATGAGGTAACATAAACCTATAACCTAAATAACAACAGGCTGCAGTAGATCTTGTGAAACAAGTATACTAAAAAATAGCAATGAGTAGTATGGAGGGATCAACCATATGAACATAATGATCCCTACACCACGACGGAAGAGCCTCCACTTTAGTCGCATAGAATAGCGAAGAAGAGGATCTCCTATAGTAAGAAATCGCGTCCAAAGCTCGTCCAGTACAGTGCTTACAATGCAATACGGACCACACAACGGAATACATGAAGGTTGCGACCTTGCTGGTTGTGATAAAGATGACACGATTTACCCAGTGAAAAAAGATCCTCACATAGAGGAAGATTTCACGTTAAGATCCACAGTAGACAAGAGAGTAAATTACTCATGATCTCTGTGAAGATAGAGATGCTATCAACAGAAATGTATTGTGGTTGTTTATCTTAGCAATACCTGCTAAAAACAACAGCGCCGGAGGATACGCGTATCCTATCATTCTGTCCTATAGATCAATAGAGCGTTAACAGTATTAGCTCAGAGATCTGGACAAGCCAACACATACGTCTGCAATTGATTAGCCAGCTGTGTCATAAATAAAACATCATTGGGCGCTCCCATAGATAGCAAATCTGATTGAATACTTGTTTGTTGAGAGTCCATTCTGACAGCAACAAGCGACCCGTAAGAGAACGGGAGTGCGATAAAACAATCAGACGACCCAGAATATGACGGACCAAAACTGAACTTGGTGTACTATAACCAACAAACGGATTCTTTCCATTAAATTGAATAACGGAAACGAAAGAGTGCCTCCCTGGTTCCGGAGATACGCCACTACTGTCGAATTAAAAGACAGGAATTTGGGCATGCGTTTCTGAATAATGTTCATGCAATGACATAAAGCAAGCCTAAAAAACATTATTCCGCGGAAGTTAACTGATAGCTAAAAGACTGCGGAACCCAAAGACCCTGGCACTTCGAATCCGTAGGGATCAGTATATATCCCAATCTGTTTGACTGGCAACCGTCATAACAGCCACACTCGGGTCCGGCAACTGCGGCGGCACTCTCTGAGTCAACCACCGAATGTTTGCCCCAGTCTGAATCTCTTGTAACACTAGATAGACAAGAGAATGTATAAATCAAGCAATTCATGGATTGCCGGAAAGTTGCCGTCGAAGAGAAGCTCCTCCGAGAACGAAGCGACTCTGAGAGAGTTCTTAACCTACTATCCACGCGTGGATGTAGCTAGGGCTGCCTCACGTCTAACCAACTCCAATCAGCCACTGAAGGGCGGAGTTATACGTGAACAAACTACTGCCCTCAAAAGAAATTACATTGAGAATAATATCCCGTAAATCTTTTCTTGAAGACGTAATGATAACGCCTCAGTAAGGCGGATTACGTATAATAAAGCGTCTAAGTTAAGTCTAATATACATAATGTCGTTCCCAACATTGAAATTGGAAAAGACATAAACGGTGAAAAAGAATATATGCAGTCTTTAATCACACCGTCTAGACGCATATGAACTCTCGGTATGCCCTGCTCTGCCAAAATAAACTATATGTAAAAAAAGATAAAATGGCAGAAATGAGCCACGCGGACAAGAAACTAAACTATCATGCTTAGTAGCCGTCTTGTATATATATATAAATATATAGCGTCGAAAAATAAAACACATGTTGTAATGACAATATTGGACTGCGTCGGTAAGTCAGGGACAAAGTCCCTGTACCGATCGAAAAATCCGAGTCCAATGACGCTATAAGTCTCTTATCCAAGATCGCAGCAATGAAGTCCGAAAAATAATCACTGGAAGAAATGCCAGAAGATATGAAAGGCATCTTCCGATACTACTAAAGGGAAAACTCGAAATCTTTCGAATCCCTTTCGCCATCCTGTCGGACCCTATAAAGCGTTCGGTCGTCCGTAGCTTGATGCAACCGCGGACCGCACCGACCCAGCGCCGTCGGATAATTGCTGATTCGACCGAGAAACCGTCAATTGCTGGGATGCTGCGAAACAACTGTGCTAACTCGGATAGCACGTCCGTCACTGAGGCCTGAGGAGCAGCGGTCTTACGATGCATTGCCGCAGGAAGCTCCGAGATCGTTACCCCGTGCATACTTCCAATATGCGAGCGAACGGAGTGTATAGGCCTCGTGTCCCTTGGCTACCGGATGGCGCGACCTATTCGCTGTGGAATCACTGAATGCCGAAACTGATCGGATACTCGAGGTCACGTAGCCAATGTGCGGTCGTGTGCCCTGCTGTGAGGATGAGGAAGCATTAAGGACAGTCTCTCGGACTGTCAATATAACGGAGCGTCCCGAGCAACGGACATATGCTCCGAATGTAAAATATCTGAACCACAACATGCGGTCCCCTATGTTGTTGGCTTCCTCCGATCTGTCCTCAATCTGCCGTCACTGGGTGAGTACTAAAGTAATTAAAGTGCTCGCATCACCCAAATCTCCTTCCTAGACCGCAACGGACGAACCCGGCAGCCGAACCATTCGATGAATGTACGCTACACCGGGTGAGCTAGCGAATGTCACTCCGTAAGCGACAGACATATTCCATGAGCACTTATTGCCGCTAACTCTTCATTAACTATGACGACAGAGGCACACTTTTGAAAGACATCTCCATAACTCTTCGAACAAGAAACCAGAAATGCTTGGATAGCAAGCATAAAATAATAATATATATAGCGTCGTTCAATAATTCGAAAGTTTGTGTGACATTATTGGACTATGTCGGAACTGAGGGACGATGTCCCTGAACCGAACCAAAAATTTCTAAGTCCACCGACGCTATCAGTTTCTTATCCGGCATCGCAGCATATGTTGTTCCGAAAGGGAAAGCTTGAAATCCACCGAATCCCTTTCGGTATCCCGTCGGACCGGATGAAACTTTCGGACGTCCGTACCCGCTTCCGCGGAGCGTCCCGACCCAGCATCGTCGGATAAAATATATGCGACAGATTCAGTTGATGCTGGGATGCCGCGATAAACTGTGCTATTAAGGAAAGCACGTCCGTTCCCGAGGCCTGTGCAGTAGCGGACTTACGATGCATTGCCGCTGGAAGCTCCGTGTACATTGACTCCCGCATACTTCCTATGCGAACGTCCGGAGTCTGCAGGCCTCGAGTCCCCGGCTACCGAACCAGCGCTGTCGGATAATTCTCGATCCGACACCGTTTCTGTCGGCTGCTGGGATGCTGCGATAAGCTGTGCTATGTGCACAAGAATGTCCGGCGTCGAGACCTGCGGAGGCGCAGTCTATCGCTGCTTCGCCGAGGGCAGCTCCGCATCAGATGGCTCCCGCATACTTTTCCTATGCGAACGTCCGGAGTCCATCGGTCTCGAATCCCTGGCTGCCGGATGGTGTGACCTGGTCGCCGAAGAATCCTTGATCGGCGAAGCTGGTAATATATCGGCGGTCACGCAGCCAAGGTGCGGTCGTGTGCGCTGACGAGAAGAGGAAGCCTTAGCAGTCTCAGCGGACTGCCTATACAACGGAGCGTCCCGAGCGACGGACGTATGCTCCGCTAACGACACATTTGTACCACAACATCTGGGGCCAGATGTTGTTGAACGAGAGAGGGGCCTCTCTCGCTTGCCGTCCGGAAGGACCGGAACGAGCTATGAACCGGACAAAAGGCTTCCTCCGTTCTCCCTCCGATCCGCCGTCACTGGGTGTGCATTAAGTTAATTTTATAGTGCTCGCATCACCCCAAAATTCCTTCTAGACCGCAACGGACGAACCCGGCTGCCGAACCATTCGGTGAATGGACGCTACACCGGGCGAGCTAGCGGACGTCAAAGGCCGTCGAACCTACTAGGGTCCTCTTAGGCAATTGGCGTATTACATGAGCACTTTTCCGCTAGCCCTTCATTAATTGTGACGACGGAGGCACACTGTTGGAAGACATCACAGATACATCACCCTAATCTTGATCGTCTGAAATAGAAATTGATAAAGTAGAGTGACCCTGCGGGGAAAGGACCGGAGTGTCCAAATCCCCAACAACATACCGTGACATACGCTTCCCATATTGTCATCGAAATCATACGATACAGAACCGGAGTTAATGCGAGTACACTGACCACATATAGAATGATAATACGGTCAGAGGAAGACTTCCTCTTAAAACAATAGATCAATATCCTTTCAATGTGAAAAGAAAACAAGTCCTGGTACTCGCACTAACCCCTGGCAATCAAAATACATAATAATAATATGATCCATTAATATAGAAAAAATAATTGAAATCAAAATATTTTGAAAAAATATTTTTTCAGAACAGCCCAAGTTTCTGAAAAGTAACGTTGAGCCCCAATGGATCCCAAGCCCAAGTGTGGACAAAAATTTTAAAAATATTTTAAACAATTTATTCAACACTTACGAACAATAATAATGTATCTAGTTATGATTGAAATAACATAAAGATATTATTATTTAGAAATCCCCCCCTCACACAGAGGGCTGTTGTAAATGTAAACAATGAGTGTAAAAACACTAAAATAAGACTCCAGGCACCCAGGCCCGAAATCAGTTACCAAAAATACACCATCTGATGCAAAACAGAGACTTCCAGGGAAGAAACTGCAGAACATCAGATGGTAGATGCAGAACACAACGCCTAACCACCCATAGGTGAAGACGTAAACATGGGGAAAGAACAGAATTCATTCTGTTATTCAGCTAAACTCCCAAGAAATTTTAGTAATAATAATTACAGAAATTATGCCAAAAGCATGGGAGAATAGCAAGGGGGAACTTAAAGGACAGGGAGAGAGGAAAAACACTTGTAAAAACAGTGTAACTAAATAATCAGAATGACAACAAAATGGCTGCTGCCTTGAAAATAGGTAACTTAACATAATTTCATTAAAAAATTTTAAGTTACAGCCCTGATAATATTCTGTCACACATTCTTTTCCTCTCCTCCTTTTCTATCCTCCTTAGAATCACCATTTCACTAATATTTATGTGTCTGGCATCATTTAAACTGAGATTTAAAAGCACAAAGATCAGTCAGATGTTAACTGATGAAGGGCCAAACTTAGAATGATAAATGGCGCCAATTTCGGAACGTCCTTGACACTGCGCATGCGCAGTAGGGGCGAAGTGTGGAGGGCCTCTCAGGACATGTTTTCTTTAGTTTTAGATGCAAATTTTGGGGATTGGGGGGCAAAATTTGTGTTTGGCCCTATATTTTAAGAGTTAGCACCAGCTATGTCTGGGTCATTGGTACAGTATAAAAATATAGGATTTTTTTTTCAGGTCTCTAGTTCAAAGGTCACGATTCCACAATTCAAAGAATGAGTAATCTAGGGGCCTTCAAATATTCAAGATTTGATTCGATATCGATACCATACGCCTGCTTCGAAATCGATCCCAAATCAGTCTCAAGATTTGATTTTCTTTAATCTCTCGTACTAACTTCAATTTATTACATATCCAAAACAAGAGAAAAGTTACTAAGGTAACATATGCCCTCCCCCCCCCCCCCCTTGTGACCTTCACCTTGCAGATGCGGCAGAAACTATTATACGTGACACACCTTCTGACTGTCTTTAACCTTTGTAAAAAGTTTAACAATTGTAATATGATTCGTTTCTGAGTTATGGCTGAGACAGGAATATTGATGATTTTCAGTGTGATCTTGAAATGTGACCTTGACCTTATGGACCTGGCTGTGGTGTGTGACACATCCACCCATTGTCCTTTATAATTGAGCAAAGTTAGATGATTGTAGCCCTAATAGTTTTGGAGTTATGCTTGAGACGCGATTTGTTACCCTGAACATATGAAGGTCAATTGTGACCTTCACCTTGCAGATGCGGCGGAAACTATTATACGCAACACACCTTCTGACTGTCCTTAACATTTGTAAAAAGTTTAACAATTGTACTATGATTCGTTTCTGAGTTATGGCTGAGACACGAATATTGACCGATTTTTAGTGACCTTGAAATGTGACCTTGACCTTGAAGGTACGAACCCGACTATGGTGTGTGACACATCCTCCCATGGTCCTTTGTAATTGTGTGAAGTTTGATGACTGTGGCCCTAACTGTTTTTGAGTTATTAGTTCGGACAGACAACACACACACAGACACACACACACTTCAATCACTATATGCGGGGGGCGCGGTGGCTCAGTAGGTAGAGGTGCAGGCTGCAAGCCGAGAGGCCCTCGGTTCGAATCCCACCTGCGGCAACCGCGTTGTGTTCCTGGGCAAGACACTTCACCCCCATTGCCCACGTGGGGGCACGGTGGCGCTGTGTACTAAGGCGTACTGCACGTCGATGGTGCACCTGCCTCCAACCAATGCTAACCCTGCTTGTGTGGAGTTATGTATGTTGGGGAGCTGACAGTTGCTCGCCGTTGCTCGGTGGTTCTCTCCGGGTACTCCGGCTTCCTCCACCCGTAAAACTGTCGAGGTCATGATTAGCCATTGTGCAGAAATATGTGACCTTAAGCACCAATAAATAAATAAATAAATAATCACTATATGCCACCCGACTTGAGTCGGGGGCATAAAAATTGGATAAAATTGACATGAGACAATTCATTCACGTAGGCTCAATTCATCTTTAATTGAGTAACTGACAAAGGTTAATTGTTAAGTAAGTAGTGAATTTTGTCAGGAACATTTTCCATAGTTTTAGTTTTTGAAGGCTTAATTTATTACTATTCACGTTCTTAAGAATGTGAATAGTACAAAATTAAGCCTTCAAAAACTAAAACTATGGATTATAGGCCTAGCTGTTTCAGCAACAGAGAATATTTATTCATTAGTGTTTAAGGTGTTCAGTCAGTCTTGTAAGGGTCATCACGGTGTACCGTAACATCCGTTTCGTGCAATATGAAATAATTTATCTATTTAGATTCGATTAGAGATTCGATTCCATTCGATATAGATATCAGTCACAATTCGATTTGAGATTTGATTAAAAAAAAATTGATTCGTAGATCCCTAGTGTAATGTGTACATTACCACTAATATACCCATGAAGTGGTGTTTCTACCCAGATGAAAACTCATTGTTTGTAAAAAAAAAAGTACAAGGACCAGTCAATAAACCTCTGGGGTGAAACGTGTGGCAGTCTTTCAAATTTGAAGTGTGCAATCAAATCATACACCATGGTGCATGCAAATTCAAAATGAAGCAAGCAACTAAGGGCACACTTCGGTAAATTTCAGCTCTGAAAAATCCACATTTGAAGTAGCTTTATATAATTAGCAAAACCATTCAACCAGTGACCACATCAAGTACTCTCGGTTGCATAAGTCTTTCTTCCTGTACCAGCAATTTTGGAGTTGAAATTAAGGGAGTGAAATGAATTCAGGGAATGAATACTTTGACACATTTGTGTGTTTATCTAATTTGTTCATGTCAGATAACTTGAATAAAATTACTATCATAATGAGTGTTTGTTTTGTTTATTCTATCTATCCAAGAAACAAATAAAAGTTAAAATCTAGAGCAAGGATGTTCAATGTTTCAATTAACACTATCATTATGAACTTTGAACTTACAGCACAGTCATCGTGGAGTGTCCCAGTTTCATGTATATTTGGAAAAATATGAATCAACACACGGATGCCAACACGTGAAAAACTTCATGAATGATAGTTCTATGAAAACTGCCTTCGTGAAGTTGAAGGATGAATCATTACATGAAAGTATGCATCCTTGAGGTTGATGCTTGCCACAAAGTTGTTCGCTTGGATGCTGTCCCTTACCAACCAGATGGTTTCCATATAAAACTTCGGAGCTTACATCTATGTCCGGTTGGAAGGAACTGTCTGGCTTCGGCACCAGGAAGATTCTGAAATGAAAATTGAGAGACAAACTGTTCTCTACAACCTCTAATGCCTTCTTGGATATCACCAAGTTTACTGCTTCGAAAAGACAGTTTCTTTTGGAAAGGTAGGCAGGAACATTTGTACATATGGGAATTCTTGACAAAGAAGGCTTTCTCCTGAAAGAAAGAATTAATCCCTCTTGAATAACTTGTAGAACCCATAGATTTTTTGTAAGTTTCTCTGAATTTTCCACGAACTGGGAAAGTCTTCCACTGACCGGAGGACAATAAAGGTTAAAAGCCTCATCTTGAGCCTCCTCGAGGCTTGCAATAGGAGAAACTGTTTTCACCTAACTGACTTGCCTCTGAACGACTGAGAACTTCCCCTGTCCGACTGACTAGAGTGAACAAGAGACTGGTTTCGAGGAGCTAAAGATTTGGAGTGCAATGAGCCAATTTGGAGCAATCAGATGAAGAATAAGACTACTTGTGGCTTGTTTGGTAACTTCTTTGTGTACAAAAGTGACTTGATCATTAAAGAGCAAAGACCCCATCAGTGGAGCTGCTCTAAGAGAAGTTTAAAGAGCTTAGTCTAGCTTGGATACTGACAGTAAGGCATTGTCATGTCTAACTAACTAGCTCAAGATTAACAACAGTCCGAGCTGCTATATAGATAGAAGCCAAAGCCATAATGGAGTGAGATAACACTCTCAGTGGAGAAAGTATGTCTTCAATTTCATCTTTGTTCAGTCTTTTATCCAGAGAATGAGTTATAATATGAGCGGCAAAGGACAGAACATCCATTAAGCCCTGGAGGATTGAATAGATTTATACAAAAGGGACGAATGTGTGGATCATGAGCCTTTCTATCCAATTGAAGTGGTGTAGGCTGAATGAATGGACCAACCATCATGAAGATTTTTTCTTCACTAACCAGAAAAGTTGAAACCTTTGGTGATAAGAAGGAAGTTGTATCAGCTTTCTGTAAAAGAAGAGCATTAATTCTCTTGAAAGCCTCTATCACCTGATGAGATTCAATCAGAAAAGACTGAGAATCCTCTTTTTTGCAACAATGAACCATGTCCAAGGATGAAGACAGTTTGGTGAGTGAAAAAGTGCTCTGTATCTCCTTAGGAACAAGACCTGGAAAGAACTGCTGAGTGTTGCATTGATGGAGATGGGCCTTTATCATCATACGACAACTCTACAGGGACAGAGTTTGAGGACCTTTGATCTCTGTCATCCGATTGTTCCAATCGGAAATCCGTGTAATATGAAGTGCTCTTTGCTCTGAAGGTGCATTTTGCATAGAGAATGCATGCAAGAGCAATTCTAAACCATTTTTGAAAGCTTGTCCCAGGCCTGTTAGTTTCAAAATTGAAGTAGGGCCATAACTCTCCTCCTTAATTAGGCCCAGGAGGGCTATTTTTGACCCACCTTAACTGAAGTAAGGAGGGCTATTCTAGTATTAGAAGTAATAGTATTGTATCATTCACGTGAGTATAACTTTCATCATGAATCGTATAATACTATTATATCTACAGACTGTATTGAGGCTGGCATCACATGTTCAATATCAAATTTCAATGTGGGATTATACATGAAAAGATTAGCAACATTGAATTTCAAACATCAAGTATTTAACTTGATTTCCCTTTATTGCAATGCCGGCCATTGTTTACATTATACACATGTCGTCTACAAACGCACAGAACGGTTGACGTAATTGAGTAAAATTGGGAATGTGTTATAGTGAGTATCAAATAAGTGTTCATTTACTCTGCTGTTTGGGCATTTTAACCATGTTTTCTCTCCACTAAAACAATAACATGACCCCATTCTGTTACCCGTGCAATATATGGTGAGGTGGGCAATTATCATCTGCAAAATGTTCCATTCTGGCTGATGATAGCAGGCAGGGCTGATCACCCTCTTCAGAATGAGACCTGCTAGTTGTGATTCGGAATCCAGATATAACAGACAATCATGATGTCTAGATGAAGATTTTCTTGGAGATGTAGGAAGGCGTTGTTTGCGAGAATGATAATGTGAAGAATAAGCGTTGAGGTGTGATGAATTTAATTCCTATCAAGTGAAGAACATGTGATCCCAATGGTGACTATGTCTGTGGGGCAAACGATAACTTTGATGCTTAGACTTTTTACCAGGTGAATATCTATGGCAACTAGGATAATCCATAGCTGAGTAAGGAACAATGGTTTATGTTTCCTCTGGATGGAGTGCTGTAGAAGGCGTAGTGGTGGAGGTGCTTCTTGTGATTCTGGACAATCCACTTCGCGACAATGCCTGTGAATCGCCAAGAGGGTATGTTCTATCTCTGCTTGCGTGAATGTATGCAGGTTTGCTGCAGCCGAACCTTTGGATGGCCTGCTCCAAGTGAGCTGTCATCAGTCAAAGTAACAGCAGACCTTGACCCCAAGGCTGCTGCCGATGACTTATTATTACTGAGCACTATCAATGTCAGCTCTCTCTCAACTGAAACAGCCTCCAAGGACCCCAAGTCTGCTATATACACATCCAATGAAGATGATTTATGCACCGTTGATTCTTCAGACAAACATCCTGGAATGGAAAAACTAAAATGTGATACATTCTTGGGAGAAAGTTTAGGCATGTTTGGATCTGAGCCCAACAGAAATGGCTGAACTTTGGTCCGTTTCTTCTCCCATTTTAACAAAAATATCTCAAGTATTTTGTGGGTTACAACTGGTGCAAGTCAAGAACAATGAATGATTATCACTGCTTGACTTCTTATATTCTGATGCACTAATTTCGGGAAGAAGAAAAACAAAATGCTAAATACAATCCAAATTGAGAGTTGAAATAAAAAAAACTTTTAATCAATAATCAATCTGCGGATCCCAGTTAGTTCAGGAAATGCAAAAAAATTATTTTTGGAACCAACAAAGGTTTTTGAACACTAAGTGACTACAAACCCCAGGAATCTGGATATAGCCTAAGATGCTGAATGTGATCAAAACCTTACTAAATGTATAAAATACTTAGACAAAGCATAAAATATGTAATAAATATCAAAATATGATGCCTAAGAAACAATACGCGATAGACATGATATGAAACATCTCATACCGGGTTTAAACAAAGTTGGAGAAAATATCTGAAGATGAAAAAATACCAAACAAAAGAATGATTATTGGTGGGAATTGAGGACACTTCTTTCCAGAAGCCATCTATAGAGGACTGTACAAGATTAGTTGGGTTTTTTTTGGGCTTAATTTTTTGGGTGGGGGTGGGGGGTGTCAAAATTAAGTGTTTGGACTGAATTCAGACAGAGAGTTCCAGATTGTATTGGCCAGTGGTAATGGTGGATAAATACTAAAACCGTTTTACCCACAAGGCCAAACAATTTTTTATTTTTAAAGTGGCTGTGCACCTCATGAAAATATGTTACTTTTTCTCCTTACTAAGATAATAATTTTGCTATTCAGTAAAAACGGTTAGATATTCTCTGTGCACTAAAACTTACTCATCAATTGTTCATCTCTCAGTCTTCTTCTTGACTGGTTGTATGAGGCATTAAATGCATCTGTTATCATAAGAGATGGTCTGTTGAACATTTCCAGTACACAGCCATTCAAATGTCTGCAATGACATTATGTATTTTTGTTTAAGATGGCTGAAAGCTCAATGTCAGATTATATTTATTTATTGGTGTTTAAGGTCAGGGCTCAAAATACCTTTTTTCTATGCGTAGCAAAATGCTATACATTTCCGAAAAATAAATAACATTTTATAAAATTGCATAGCAGTTCTTGTATACCAGAGTTATGCCATACTGTTTTGTATTGAACTCTTCTGAGCAGATAGAATAATGTCCATCCATTTCTGTGCTTTTTCAAATAAGCTGCAACACATGAAGCACTAGCTATGATTTTCAACTGAACTGCCTTTAACAACTGCATGGACTTATATATTAATAAATATGTAACATCTCTTAATTTGATGGGCTTAAAGTTATTTTGACTGGGTATTTTATGTAAAATGCAGAAACAATGCAGGATGAATTTAAACCAATAACATTCACATTACATATGAAGTTGCTATTGCGAGACGGAGAGTTAATCTTATATCAGGAGTAAAGCATCAGTGAACTAGCTTGCAAAGTTTGTTGCAAATTTTCATTTTTACATTTTGCAATACAAGATATTAAACTGCAGCCTATTAGGCTGCAGTTGAATATATTGTATCGCAAACTGCTATACATAATTGAAAATTGTGTAGCTTTTGGCATGTTTTGCATAGCAAATAGCGATGCGAAACCACTTATTTTGAGCCCTGTTTAAGGTCACATATTTCTGCATAATGGCTAATACAGTTAAAACTAGAAGTCCTGTCACGAACTGCACACTTATCTAGGATTAATTACGCGTAGGAATTGCGTGCAATTGCCATATCGAATGGCATCCAAAGCATGGCAGGTTCTCCTGGTTACTCATAGCAAACACAGGCAATGTTTCTGCCAATGGACCTCCGGGTTATCCGGAGATCCATTGGCTGAGACATTGCTTGTGCACAGGCCATATGTACAGAATTTGATAGCCTTACAATGGTCATAACGCGTAGATTAATGCACTGATCGACGTGCTATTTGTGCGCATTTCATGACAGGGCTTCTAGGTTTAACTGTAGTTAACGCAATATGGATAAAAAGTAAAATACAGCTAATTGTTTATACTCATGTTACCCATTTTAGAGGATTTCCACTCGAAGATTTGATGACTGTTCTATTTTACCAATAAAATAAATCTTGTTTTCCACAGTAACCAAGCACTGCTTCAATTCCTGAGGTTCCCATGGGGGCTGTTGAATGTTACATTTATATTAATATGCAAGTTAATATGGGGTGTGGCTCTCTCAACAATCTTGTCTCATTGTCATTTTTTGGAAAGATCTCTGCAGGAGAACTTTCCAATAAGTGATAATAAGTCATGAATTTGGTATTGGTAAATCCCACTGCATTTTTTTAGTTACAGGCTCACAAGAAATTTGACTGATTCTATCAGGCACAAATGAAACAGTGCCTCAAAAACATGAATGTTATTCCTGTCAGTAACCATGACAGGCTGCTTATTTGCAGGCTTAACTCCTTGCATGCTGCTGGAGGATAATCCTGCTCATGACTGGAAATCTCATGCTATTATAATAAGTATATTCCGGGCCCACATAACCAAATTTATTACATGCCTGTTCTATGAAATCCCCCTCTACAGCAACACTAAACCATGTGGATAATAAAAATGAAAGTGTCGATGACACTGTAGCTTAACTTGTCTATGTGTTGTGTTTGATGAAAAGGATAATGTACAATGTTTATGAAAGGATTATGAAATAAGACAAGAACTGTGATAATTGGGAATATGTTAATTTCTGTTCCCTGTATGCTAAGTTTTTAATAAAAATAATATGAGGTGTAGACTGTACTAAAGAACTGAGGGGTGGGTTAATGTGGCCTTCACAGTTAATGTATGTGGCCCTCACAGTTAACGTATGTCAACGAAAGTTACCAAGTTACAGTGAAATTATTCCAAAACGAGTCATCCTATCAAGCTACAATGAAATCCCTTCATAAATATGGCCTGTAGACTGTGCTAAAGGTTTTCGGGCTTCAGGCCTGTGTAGCCATCATGACTGACCGATTGCAACGAAAAGGGGAAGTCCTCATCTCGACATTATACTGAGTCATTCTACCAAGTTACAATGAAATCCCTTCACAAATACGACCTGTAGTCTGCAGTAAGTAATAAAATTTTTCGGGTTTTGGGCTCAGGCAGCCATCACGGCTGAATGATCGCGACCAAAAGGGGACGTTTTCATCTAGACATTATTTGTAGTCATCTTACCAAGTTACAATGAAATCCCTTCATCAATATGACCTGTAGACTATGCTAAAGGTTTTCGAGCTTCGAGCCCCTGTAGCCATCACAGTTGACCAATTACATCCAAAAGGGGATGTTCTCATCTAGACATTATATGAAGTCAACCTACCAAGTTAAAATGAAATCCCTCCATAAATATGACTTGTAGACTGTGCTAAAGGTTTTCGGGTTTTGGGCTCGGGCAGTTATCACGGTTGACAGATCGCGACCAAATGGGGAAGTTCACATTTAGACATCATATGGAGTCATCCTACCAAGTTACAATGAAATCCCTCCATATTAAATATAACCTGAAGACTGTGCTAAAAGTTTAGGGGTTTTGGGCTTGGGTAGCCATCACGGTTGACAGATCATGACCAAAAGGGTACGTTCTCATCTAGACATTATACAGAGGCATCCTACGAAATTACAATAAAATCCCTTCATAAATACGACCTGTAGACTGTGCTAATGGTTTTCAGGTTTTGGGCTCGGGCAGCCATACCGGTTGACCGATCGCGACCAAAAGGGGACGTTCTCATCTAGACATGACCCCAAACCTTCATATGAAATTTCGTGACGATCAGACAAGAACTACGGGGTGTAGCCTGTACTAAAGGAAAATGTGAACAGACTCACACACTAACAGACTTCCACACACATGATGGCAACAGCTTATCTCAACTTTGTCAAGTTAAGCTAATTAGTTCCGCACACGTGCCGAATGGAAATCGGTGATGGACTATTTTTGGACAATCACGGCATCTGTCAAAACTTGACATAGCCCTGCCTACTTGGAATTTCCGTAGGACCTACAATCACGGAAGCGATGCAGTTTAAAGGAGGTGATTGCATTATAATAAGCTATTGCAAAGAAAATAAACTAAATAGACGAATCTTTGTGTACATAATTACTTTTAAAGTTTAGAAGGGAGAGTTCAAACCAATCATTATTAGCTGTATAATGATAACAAATTGAATGGAACTAGCTCAAATATGCATATACTATGATAGCACAAACATACATACACCACATGTTTGGCCTATTTATAAATCTGCTCATAGGAATACCCCCAAAATTGCATATGTGTTTGTAAACATTAGCAGATGATTGATCTCCCAAAAGTGAACCAATTGCGAAATAATTTGATAGTTGTCAAATGAATTGCTGAGTGTCCTTGTAATAATTGTTTTTATAGATGTGAAGGCATGTAATAAAAACAGAATGACATGCGTATGTGAAAGAGTTAATCAATATGGTACTTGTGCCATACTGATTAACCCATTCACACGCATGTGTCATTCTGATTATTTTACCCAAGTAAATTGAATTTACTTTTTGAACAATAATTTCTTGAATTAAATTTAGATGAATTTTTTATCAAATCCGATGAAAAATATTTTTAAAATATTCAGCAGGTTAAGAGTTAAATTCAGATTACCCAACCTTTTAATTTCTTTTATCACATACTTTTGCCAAAGTGGGAGTCTCACAACCTCCTAATGAACAGATATTTAAGATAACACATTGCTTTTACTTTTTTCATATTTCTGCTTCAATACAATCAATTTACTCATGCGAAAGGCTTTCAAGATATCCTTGTCTTTACAACAGCAATTTCTTTATGACAAATTTTCAGTTATCTCTATCACACTCGTACTATAATCAAGCCTGGAAATAAGCTATCTGTCATTTGCAGAATGAGGTCCCCAGAGAGTGAATTCGCTGATGCCATCCCATAGTGGACTAGAATCCCCCAATGTATACTCTGGGTACCTCTTTTCTGTAGAGGCCAGAGACCTTGATTCAGAATGAGGTTCACAGAGGGTAAATTTAGTAATGCTCCCCAGATTAAGGTTCACAGAAGGTAATTTAGTAAGGCTACTCTGCTGTGCAGGGTAACTTCACCAAATTCACCCTCTGGGGACCTCATTCTGCAGATTCTAGACTGTTTATTTCAGGCTTGACTACATGTCTGATACTCCAATCAACTTCACTGCAAATATTCTATATCAACTCTTCTAATATCAGGAGTTTAGCATTTACTAAACACATTAATCAATTTTGTCCGGCACAAAAGAAAATTTGCTACTAAATTATTGAGATTTTTTATTTTCCTCTTCCTACCTGTAGCTTAAAGCCACATTGGAATAAGTTCATGATTTTGGGGAATTGTTGGGCAGACTGCCTATCCTGCTAGATAGGGCTAATTAACAGATTTCAACAAGACAGTCTAATGACATTCATATCCCCACCGACTTTTATGTTATAATAGGAATAATCTCATTATCAACCTGGACATGTTTTCATACCCAATAATGTCACTCACCAAATATCATTTAATTTCTTTAATCGCAACTGAAGATATCTTTCAAAAACCTGCACCTTTGCTAAATTCAAAGTCGACAAGGGCTATAACTTAGGAAAAATTATTTGAATCAAAACTCTCTTTCCATATGCATGTGTATACATCATACTCATACTGCACAGTGAGTTTCGTAAAAATCCAATGACAAATGCAGGAGTTGAGCGGACAAGCATTTGTGACGGAAATTTTGCTATTTCCAAGGGCCATAACCACACAAAATTTGTCACATCACAAATTCTTGACCACATGCACATCTACACTTGATACTGATACTTCAGACTAAGTTTTGTAAAAATCCAATAAAAAATGTAAGAGGAGTTAAGCGGAAAAGCCTTTGTGATGGAATTTTTTCCTATTTCCAAGGGCTGTAACCACACAAAAAATCGTCGCTTCAAAAATTCCTGACCACATGTACATCTACACTTCATACTGATTCTTCAGACCATGTTTCATAAAAATCCAAAGAAAAGTGTAGGAGTTGATGGACAAGCCTTTGTGATGGAAATTTTGCTATTTCCAAGGGAAAAACCCTGCAAAAAATAGTCGCAGCAAAAATTTCTGACCACATCCACATCTACATGTGATACAGATACTTCAGACCAAGATTCGTAAAAATCCAATAAAAAATGTAGAAGTTGAGCGAACAAGCCTTTGTGATGGAAATTTTTCTATTTCCAAGGGCCGTAACCAAGCAAAAAATGGTCGCAGCGAAAATTTCTGACCACATCCACATCTACATGTGATACTGATACTTCAGACCAAGTTTTGTAAAAATCCAATAAAAAATGTAGGAGAAGTTGAGCGGACAAGACTTTGTGATGGTAATTTTTCTATTTCCAAGTGCCATAACCATGCAAAAAATCATTGCATCAAAAATTCCTGACCACACGCACATCTACACTTGATACTGATACTTCAGACCAAGTTTCTGATCAGTGGATCTAAAAAAAAAAAAAGATTTTTAAAGGATATTTCTCATATTGAACTAAGTTATAATTCAGGCTCCCACAGGGAGCCCATATATGAACTCAGGGACTTGGCTTTAACAAACTTGAATCTCCCCCCCCCCCCCCCCCCCCCCCCCCCCCCCCCAAGGATGCTGCCCACCAAATATCAAAACATTCCGACTGCTGGATCTGAAGAAGAAGATTTTTAAAGAAAATTCCTCATTTTGAACTAAGTTACAATTCGAGCTCCCACAGTGAGTCCAAATATGGACCTAGGGACATGGCTTGAACAAACTTGAATCTCACCCCCTAAGGATGCTGCATACCAAATATCAAAACATTCTGACTGCTGGATCTGAAGAAGATTTTTAAAGAAAATTTCGCATTTTGAACCAAGTTATAATTCGGGTTACCACAGTGAGCCCAAATATGAACCCAGGGACTTGGCTTGAACAAACTTGAATCTCACCCCCCCCCCCCCCTAAGCATGGTGCATACCCAATATCAAAAGATTCTGCCTGCTGGATCTTAAGAAGAAGATTTTCAAAGAAATTTGCCTGAAATGCACTAAGTTCAAATTTGGGCTCCTATACTGAACCCAAATATAAACCCAGGGGGCCAATTTGAACAAACTTGAATCAGATCCACCCCACAATGTTGCATACCAAATATCAAAAGATTCTGCCGTCTGAATCTGGAGAAGAAGATTTTTTAAGAAATTTGCCTGAAATGCACTAAGTTCGAATTCAGGCTTCTATAGTGAGCCCAAATATGAATCCAGGGGGCCGATTTGAACAAACTTGAATCAGATCCACCCCACAATGTGGCATACCAAATATCAAAAGATTCTGCCTGCTGGATCTGGAGAAGAAGATTTTTGAAGAAATTTGTCTGAAATGCACTAAGTTCGAATTCAGGCTTCTATAGTGAGCCCAAATATGAATCCAGGGGGCCGATTTGAACAAACTTGAATCAGATCCACCCCACAATGTTGCATACCAAATATGAAAAGATTCTGCCTGCTGGATCTGGAGAAGAAGATTTTTGAAGAAATTTGTCTGAAATGCACTAAGTTCAAATTCGAGCTTCTATAGTGAACCCAAATATGAATCTAGGGAGCCGATTTGAACAAATTTGAATCAGATCCACCCCATAATGTTTCATACCAAATATCAAAAGATTCTGCCTGCTGGATCTGGAGAAGAAGATTTTTTAAGAAATTTGCCTGAAATGCACTAAGTTCAAATTACTAAGTTCAAATTTGGGCTCCTATACTGGGCCCAAATATAAACCCAGGGGGGCCTATTTGAACAAACTTGAATCAGATCCACCCCACAATGTTGCATACCAAATATCAAAAGATTCTGCCTGCTGGATCTGGTGAAGAAGATTTTTTAAGAAATTTGCCTGAAATGCACTAAGTTCGAATTCGGGCTTCTATAGTGAGCCCAAATATGAATCCAGGGAGGTCAATTTGAACAAACTTGAATCAGATCCACCCCACAATGTTGCATACCAAATATGAAAAGATTCTGCCTGCTGGATCTGGAGAAGAAGATTTTTTAAGAAATTTGCCTGAAATGCACTAAGTTCGAATTCAAGCTTCTATAGTGAGCCCAAATATGAATCTAGGGAGCCGATTTGAACAAACTTGAATCAGATCCACCCCGCAATGTTGCATATCAAATATGAAAAGATTCTGCCTGCTGTATCTAGAGAAGAAGATTTTTTAAGAAATTTGCCTGAAATGCACTAAGTTCGAATTCGAGTTCTATAGTGAGCCCAAACATGAATCTAGGGAGCCGATTTGAACAAATTTGAATCAGATCCACCCCACAATGTTGCATACCAAATGTCAAAAGATTCTGCCTGCTGGATCTGGAGAAGAAGATTTTTGAAGAAATTTGCCTGAAATGCACTAAGTTCGAATTTGAGCTTCTATAGTGAGCCCAAATATGAATCTAGGGAGTTGATTTGAACAAACTTGAATCAGAACCGCCCCACAATGTTGCATACCAAATATCAAAAGATTCTACCTGCTGGATCTGGAGAAGAAGATTTTTTAAGAAATTTGCCTGAAATGCACTAAGTTCGAATTCAAGCTTCTATAGTGAGCCCAAATATGAATCTAGGGAGCCAATTTCAACAAACTTGAATCAGATCTACCCCCACAATGTTGCATACCAAATATCAAAAGATTCTGCCTGCTGGATCTGGAGAAGAAGATTTTTTAAGAAATTTGCCTGAAATGCACTAAGTTTGAATTCGGGCTTCTATAGTGAGCCCAAATATGAATCCAGGGGGCCGATTTGAACAAACTTGAATCAGATCCACCCCACAATGTTGCATACCAAATATGAAAAGATTCTGCCTGCTGGATCTGGAGAAGAAGATTTTTGAAGAAATTTGTCTGAAATGCACTAAGTTCGAAAACTGGCTCCTATACTGAGCCCAAATATGAACCCAGGGGGCCGATTTGAACAAACTTGAATCACATCTACCCTACAATGTTGCATACCAAATATCAAAAGATTCTGCCTGCTGGATCTGGAGAAGAAGATTTTTTAATGTTTTTCCCATTGGCTACAGTGTTAAAAAGTGCTGACTCAGCACTTTTTCAAAGTCCTGAAAAAAGTACCTTGTGATCAAACCGATAGGGATTTTTTTTAACCATTCTATTCTACTGGATAAAAGTAAGCTTTACAGAAAATAAGAATTCTCTGTGCCGTGTAGTTTTGGAGATATGGCAGTTTTAAGGTTTTTTCCTATTTTTAGCTCCCGAGGTTCCCACGGGGCAATGAGAAAATTTTTTTTTGCATCAATCAACTACTTATGACCCATTATCATTTCATATCAAATTTGGTTCAAATCGACTTCACAGTTCAGAAAATAGAAATTTTAGGCGTGGCCAAAATTTTTGCCCCTCCCATAACGAAGACAAATAATGCCCGACAAACTTCTCTTGAACAAAATTGATTCTAAACCTCAAAAGGAGTCTGTATACCACATATGAAGTCTCTGCTACTGGTGGTTCATTAGAAGAAGATTTTCAAAAAATTTGGCCATTTTTTCCCCACACCTCTGCTCAATATGAGCCGAAACCTAATTTGGATAAAAATCAAAATGCCCCTATATAACCACTACTTACATGAAATTTAATTAAAATGTGGCCAGTGGTTTAGGAGAAAGAGGCTCAAACACCACCTTCACGCAGGACGACGGACGACAGACAACGGACAACAGACGACGGACGGCAGACGACGGACGAAGAGTGATAAGAAAAGCTCACCCTGACTTTCAGTGTCCAATAAAAAACGTAGGAGGAGCTGAGTGGACAAGCCTTTGTGATGGAAATTTTTCTATTTCCAAGGGTCGTAACCATGCAAAAAATGGTCACATCGAAAATTCCTGACCACATGCACATCTACATGTGATACTCATACTTCAGACCAAATGTAGCAGGAGTTGAGCGGACAAGCCTTTGTGATGGAAATTTTGCTATTTCCAAGGGCTGTAACCATGCAAAAATTGTCGCATCGAAAATTCCTGACCACAACATCTACACCTGATAATGATACTTCAGACCAAGCTTCGGAAAATCCACTGAAAAATGTAGGAGGAGTTAAGCAGACAAAGTTTGTGACAGACAGACAGATGAACTGACGGACAGACACCATTTCAATATACCCATCCCCGCTTCATCCAGGGGGAGGGGGGATAAAAAAGGAATATACTCTGCCAAGCTCTCAGTCAAATTCTTGAAAGATCCTGACACTGTTATGGTCTGGAAACAGTTTAGGTCTTAACATGACCATCATCTATTTTGGGATCAAATGGGTGGAATATTTCAGTTGAGTCAGAAAAGAAAACCTTTGGATCGCTTTTCCAACCAATTGAAATATTCCACTCAATTGAATCTAAAAATGCCATAAACATTTAGTTTCTTTGAATCAACACAGGAAATGTTTCTCAGTCAAGACTTGATTTCATTGAATCTTTGTTAGCATTACCATCACTTTTAGCAAACATGTTTGTTACCGAATAAAATGAATGCAAACTCACCACCATTGCAGCTTCATCATACAGTTGAAACTAGAAGTCCTGTCACAATTATCGCAGAAAATGCTTGTTAGCTAATGCACACTTTACTGCAGAAGACTAAAGTAGTCTGAAATACACAAGTGCTTTTATGCTATGCAATGCAAAATTAAAGGCGCTATTAGAGAGGTTGGTAGTGAAATGAAGAACTCAAACAATCAAACAGAAAGAAAATATTGAGACTGCAGTATGTATAGGGTAGATTACTACTAAATCACTGTCGGACAGACTTTTCACTGAGTAATTATTTACAATTTCTGACGATAAAACACAAGAACCACTTGCATACTTCAATTACATGGACAACCGGGTGCAACCCGGTGGTCCATGTGATGGTAGTTTGCAAGTGTTTCCTGTGCTGAAATGAACAATTAAAAATACTTTTCGAGTGGAGATTATATGGCGCTGCAATTAAGTAGTAATCCACTCTCTTCTGTATATGCAGTCAAATTTTATTTACGTTATTACATGAAAATGTATCCCTGTAGAGGTCAGAAATGATGCAAATGATCTCTATTTACTAGTATAGAATCGTACACAGTTTAGCATACTTTTTTCTAAAGGAACTGAGTATGCTAATGGGGCAGTTTGACAGGGACAGAAGTGCACTCACTTGTCGCATTATTACTTCAAAATAGCGCACAATGCAGTGACAGGACTTGCAGTTTCAAATGTAACACCACACAGTTCCACTAATTATGTTAATATGTTGATGTTTTCAAAGTGAATTACACAGCCCTTGAATGGATATCTAAAACTGGAGCACAAAAGAATATCTGTACATCTTTGTGATTAAAGGAACATCCCATTACATCAAAGGGAATCTGTGTGTAAACTACAAAGAAAGTGTGTAAACAAACAGCCTAACACAATTTGCCTGGTGGCCTGAAAGCTTTACAAAGTCCAATAGCTCAACTGTTTAGTTATACCTTTCCTTTTTGTGATTATAATCAACAGCATAAACAATCTCTTCTTCACCATCCTTTAAAATCTTCCATATTGTTCCTCCAATCATATGACCTGCTGGCAGAGGAGTTATTTGTAAACCATGACCCTTACCTAAAATATAACATAAGACACTATTAACCCTTTTCCTAACATGAAAAGCACACACTTGCAAACAAAATTATTGATTAACTTATTTTCATTTTTTGTGGCAAAAACATAACTTAAGACCCATCATTGGAATGAGCTCAACGAGCACATTCCAATGAGAGATCATAAGCTATGTTTTTGAGGCAAAATATTAATAAAATAATGAAAATTCAATGGCAATTTTTGTAAATAGTGCTGGCCAGTTTTGGCCCTTAAATTGGGTAAAGGGTAATAAACTTTAGTTTGTGTCTTTTTTGTTTAGTAGAGGGGTTTTAGATCAGTTTCAGTATCTTTGACTATACTGCAAACCTAACATATTTATTTATTTATTTGGGTTAAACCCCACTTTTAACAACCATGGTCACCTCGTGTTGGAGGACAGTTTACAGGTGGAGGAAGCTTGAGAGTACCTGGAGAGAACCACAGAGCAATGGCGAGCAACTGTCAGTTCCTTCAACATACTAACTCTGCACATGCAGGGTTAGCACTGGTTGAAGGCAAGTTCACAATCGAGGTGCAGTATGCCTTAGTACACAGCACCACTGTACCCCTACGTGGATAATTAGGATTAAGTACCTTACCTAAGGACAGAATGCAGTTACACCTGGTAGGGATCAAACCATGGACCTTTTGGTTTGAAGTCCAATGAAGTAACCACTCTAGTGATGCCAAGGCATCCAAACAAGCTACCACAGAAAAGACATCACACCAAAGTTACATATAAAATCTGAAAAAAGACTGGTGAGGGGCACGACCTGTAGAGTGTACTAATGAAATTGTTGATCCATTGTCAAAATAGATCACAGTCATGAAAAAAGAAAGATATATATTTATTTTTATGAGATTCTATTAAAACTTTTCTACATAATTAGAATTAGCAAATCTTACAATCTTTGTAACAGTTTTTCAGATTTCGACATGGTGGGGTGGGGTGGGGGGGCAGATTGTTACATCAAAGTTGAGCTAAAAATTTACTGGTTATATTTACAACCTCACCCAACCACAACAAAATCCAAACAATGGTTACAAAGGTTTTATGAAAGTCTACAGGACTTTGACAAGGTGACAGGACTGATTATCTTCCCCTCCCACCCATGTCAAAATATAATATGGACAACTTGGAAGAAAACAAATTCTTCCAGTTGTATACTGTTAAAATACGAGAGCAGTGAATCAGAGATAAACAAGCAAGTTCAGTGAATTCATGTCTCCCGATGGGCAGCAGTTTCAAGGGGAATTAATGCATCCAGTAGAATATAGTTGAGTTGCAAGTGGAAGTTATTTAGAAGAGACAGAACAGACAGTGCTTCAGACAGTGGTTATTAGATTTATTTTCATGGAGGTCACTGTCAAAGCAAGTAAAGTGATGTGGAGTACGACTGCAAGAATCACTGAAAATTAAGACTGTATGATAAGACATATTACATTAAACTGATGTGAAAAGTAATCCATATATGAAATTTCATTGAAATCGGTTGGCTCTAAGGAAAGTTAGAGTCTGGAAACCATCAGCCAATCAAATTTAAGCAACCTAATTAAATATGCGTGGAAAATGTCCATGTTCAAACTTGGACCCACAATTGATGAAAGTGATCTACTACCCAAATTTCATTAAAATCGACTGACTGTAAGGAAAGTTAGAGTCTGGAAACGAAAAACACGGAAGGTGGGCACTTACTGTATATTAGTAGTAGCACTGAATAAATCAAAGTTTCCCTAATTTACATAATTTTTGCACGACAACAAAACCCGTATTATATGTGATGTATTACATGTTACTAAACATTCAGACAAAAATTTATTCAAATCCGAACTTTCATGTAGAAGTTCTGTACAAAAAACTGATTACACCCAATTTTGGAACAAAATGGCCACTGGCGGCCATCTTGAATTTTGGACCAAAGCCCAAAACACATATTCTGGTCTCACAATAACAAAGATACCCAAGAAGTTTCGTGAAGATCAGTTCATAAATACGGCTTTTAGTCTGAGGTGCGTTGACGCACGGGGCAGACAGACAGATTTTCGGTACAAAATTTCCCAAATTCGAACTTGACCCAGGTATTGATAAAAGTAAACCATATATGAAATTTCATCGAAATCGGTTGATTTTAAGGAAAGTTAGAGTCTGGAAACCATCAGCAAATCAATTTCAGCAACCTAATTAAATATGTGTGGAAAATGCCAATATTCGAACTTAGATCCACAATTTATGAAAGTGATCTACTACCCAAATTTCATTGAAATCCTGGCACTGTAAGGAAAGTTAGAGTCTGGAAATGGAAAACACGGAAGGATGGAAGCACAGAAGAATGGAAGCACAGAAGGACAGAAGGACACCCCAAATTTAGCATCTCCCGTTTTTTTCAAAGAGTGGGAGACAAAAATAAATTGGTTTTATTTACACTCTCACCCAACCATAACAAAATCCAAACAATCGTTGTAAAGGTCAAATGAAATGGACTTTGACAAGGTGACAGGAAGGGTGGGGGGGGGGGGGGGGGAAGATATCCAGACCTGGATATCTTCCCTCTCATCTTGTCAAAATATTTATCAAACATGAAAACAAATTTTGGAATGCTGTAATGATATTTTGTACACTAATGAATTAGAAACAACCTATCTTAGAACCTCTATACCTTTTCTGAGATTTTTGACAGAGCGAGGAGGAAGATGAATTGTTTCTAAAATTCATTCAAAATAATTCTCTCCCCAAATAATTCCATATTTTTGTTATATGTTCCTGAGTTATTTTTATACAAGGATTTAGCTGTTTAATATCAACTGTAATCAAATATTGTGAAACAATAGTAAAAGAAACAATATTAGATGAATACAATTAAAAATTTAGGTGGGGGAACGTATATCCGGGGGGGGGGGGGGGGGGAGGGGGGGGATCTGGGGGGGGGGGGGATATCCTGCTACACCAGCATTCCAAAATGTTTATTTTTAAATAAACTTGCAACTTACATTCAAATTAAATTGGTAGTTGTTTCTAGGCAAGTCTTAGCTGCCTAAAAAGGCAGCTAAAACTTGCCTAGAAACAAATGCAAAGCCACAGAATGTGGATTGTCAAAGTGTAGTAAAAAATGTCGAAAAATCTTAAAGAGTTCAGTGAATTCAGTGAAGAAACACAACACCATTACATTGTATGCTTCAAAGTATAAACAAAATGTTCAACTTCAAAAAAATGTAAAAGTTAAAAAATTTATAGTAATTTATATATTTTTTATACTTACCAATGACCCAGACATAGCTGGTGCTAACTCTTAAAATATAGGGCCAAACACAAATTTTGCCCCCCAATCCCCAAAATTTGCATCTAAAACCAAAGAAAACATGTCCTGAATGGCCCTCCACACTTCACCTCTACTGCGCATGCGCAGTGTCAAGGACGTTCCGAAATTGGCGCCATTAATCATTCTTATAACCAGTGCCTGGTAAGCGCTATGTACTCAGCGGGGAGGTATGAGTTCCCAACTCCTGGGAGGGCCATCCCCATCTGGGTCATTGGTAAGTATAAAAAATATATAAATTACTATAAATTTTTTAACATTTTTATACTGTACCAATGACCCAGACATAGCTGAATAGTAAAAAGGCTGGAGGGCCTAGGACATAGAGCAAGTTGGAATACGCTCAATTATATAAAATAGAGTCATCCCCTCTAGGGAAAAAGAAGTATTAGGCCTTACATGTATCTTTCTTATTTATGATAAATTAGAAAGATACAACACCTTCCAAAATTGAGCATCATACATCCATGTACTCTATTAATATCTAGTATAATCCTTATACTAATAATTTTTAAAGTAAGCCAATAAATAAAGTAAGTCTAGAGAATAGAGACTCTTTATACTCCTTAAAAGAGTCTGAGGAATGTATAATAACATCCGTTTGACACGTGCTATATTCAAAAGCTATACTTTAAAAACTAAGACCTGAATGAATTTCTAAAACAAACTTCTCACTAAAAAACCATCCTAATCACAGCTCAGAATTACTAACTCCGGAGAAGGTATCCCCTTGTTTTCATAGTAAAACAGGTGACCCAAGGGAACACCCTCCCCCCCCCCCCCCCTTTTTCTTGCCCTGGGTCAAATAGCCCAGAGTGAAGAGGGCAGCAGAACGGAGTCACTGCCGAAACAGACAGCCTACCTAGCTATAGTAGCAACTGTTAAGTGAATGACATTCTGAGCAGTAGATAAAAGACCTAACAATAGAGGCCTCCAGAAATGGACTCGATATTTCTGAGATAAAAATTCATGAATGTGGATGGCTGAGCGCAATGAGCAGCCTTCAAAAATCTATAATAGCAACACTATTAATGTAAGCCCAAGATGTAGAAGAACTCTTACTTCATGAGCCGAAATCTCAAGCACAACTGCTGAGTTAATGATATACCATAAGCAGTATCGATAGTTAATTGAATCCATTAGCAATAGAATGGAACGTAACGTCCTTCTATTAGGCATCAAAGACAGAAGAAGCTTACGCCCATAGTAATAAACAGATATCTGTTTATAAATATGTAAACTCTAACCGGACAGAGTAAAGGCCTATGCCCGTACGAAGACGGAAGGACCTTAATAACAATAGGTTCCGGATATTTATTAGGAGCCTGACTCTTATGCAAAAATCCAACCTAAATAGTTAAGGAAGTAGTGATTCCGAAACTACGAAAGTGAGAATCATCCACCGATAGTGCATGAAGCTCACTGACTCTTCAGTAAAAGAGAAGCCAACAGAATTACTGTCTAAAAGATCAGAATTTGAAAACTACTGTTTCCAGAGGCTCAAATGATTACTTAGCTAATTAAGAACCGAAGTTAAATTCCGTATAGAAATTTAATCTAATGATTCTAAGTCTATTTATTGAAAAGTTACTAACTGACTTAGATAAAGAGACATAAGACTCAATTGTAAACTATCATAGAGTGCATAGGTATGAGATAACATAAACCTATAACCTTAATAGTAACAGGCTGCAGTAGATCTTGTCAAACAAGTATACTTAGAAAGTTGCAATGACTAGTATGGAGAGATCAACAATATCAACATAGTGATCCCTACACCAACGACGGAAGAGCCTCCACTTTAGCCGCATAGTATAGCGAAGAAGAGGTTCTCCTACAGTAAAAAATCACGTCCAAAGCTCGTCCAGTACAATGCTTACAATGCAATAAGGACCACACAACGGAATACGTGAAGGTTGAGACCTTGCGGGTTGTGATGAAGATGACACGATTTTCCCCAGCGAAAGAAGATCCTCTCATGGAGGAAGTTTTCGCGTTAAGTCCCACAGTAGACATCTGAGTAAATTTACCCACGGTCTCTGTGAAGACAGAGATGCTATCAACAGAAATGTATTGTGGTTGTTTATCTTAGCAATACTTGCTGAAACAACAGCGCAGGAGGATACGCATATCCTATCATTCCGTCCTATTAGATCAATAGAGCGTTAACAACATAAGCTCAGAGATCCGGACATGCAAACACATACGTCTGCAATTGATTAGCAAGTTGTGTCGTAAATAAATTATCATTGGGCACTCCCATTGATAGCAAATCTGATTGAATACTTGTTTGTTGAGAGTCCATTCTGACGGCAACAAGCGACCCATAAGTGAAAGGGAGTCCGGTAATACAATCAGACGACCCGGAATATGACGGACCGAAGCAGAACTTGGTGTACTACAACAAACAGAAGGATTCTTTCCATTAAATTGAATAACGGAAACGAATGAGTGCCTCCCTGGTTCCGGAGATACGCCACTACTGTCGTATTATCGGACAGGATTTGGACATGCGTTTCTGAATAATGTTCATCCAATG
The DNA here is from genome assembly GCA_031216915.1 of Pictodentalium vernedei. NCBI lineage: Eukaryota > Metazoa > Mollusca > Scaphopoda > Dentaliida > Dentaliidae > Pictodentalium > Pictodentalium vernedei. The sequence goes on from CM062292.1 coordinate 275,095,391, forward strand.
ACATAAAGCAAGCCTAAAAAACATTATTCCGTGGAAGATAAGTGCTTGCCTAGAGACTGCGGAACCCAAAGACCCTGGCACTTCGAGTCCGTTGGGATCAATATTGTATCCCAACCTGTTTGACTGGCAACCGTCATAATTATAAAACTCGGATCCGGCAACTGCAGTGGCACTCTCTGAGTCAACCACCGAATGTTTGCCCCAGTCTGAATCTCTTGCTACACTAGATAGACAAGAGAACGTGTAAATCGAGCAATTCATGGATTGCTGAAAAGTTGCTGTCGAAGAGAAGCTTCTCCGAGACTGAAGCGACTCTGAGAGAGTTCTTCACCTTACTATCCACGCGCATGGATGTAGCTAGGGCTGCGTCACGTCTAACCAACTCCAGGTAGCCACTGAAGGGCGGAGTTATACGTGGACAAACTACTGCCCTCAAAAGAAATCACATTGAGGATCATATCCCGGAATTCTTCTCTTGAAGACGTAATGATAACGCCTCAGTAAGGTGGATTACGTATGATAAAGCGTCTAAGTTAAGTCTATTAGACATCATTGTCGTTTCCAACATTGTGGTTGGAAAAGACATAGACGGCGAAAAAGATAATTTCCAGTCTTTAACCACGCCGTCTAGACGCATATGAACTCTCGGTATGCCCTGTTCTGCCAAAATAAATTATTCCTAGAAATGATAAAAGGCAGAATTAAGCATTGCAGACAAGAAACTAAACTATCATGCTTGGTAGCAGGCTTATATATATATATATAGGGTCGATAAATAATACACATGTTCTAATGACATTATTGGACTGTGTCGGTAAGTCAGGGACAATGTCCCTGAACCGATCCAAAATTCCGTGTCCAATGACGCTATAAGTCTCTTATCCAACATCGCAGCAATGTAGTCCGAAGGAACAACTACTGGAAGATAATGCCGGAAGAAATGTATGGCAGCTTCCGATGTTCCGAAAGGGAAAACTCGAAATCGTCCGAATCCCTTTGTCGGACCCTATAAAGCGTTCGGTCGTCCGAACCTGATGCAACAGCGGAGCGCACCGACCCAGCGCCGTCGGATAATTCCTGATCCGACCGAGAAACTGTCGATTGCTGGGATGCTGCGAAAAACTGTGCTAACTTGGATAGCACGTCCGTCACTGAGGCCTGTGGAGAAGCGGTCTTACGATGCACTGCCGCTGGAAGCTCCGTGATCGTTACCCCGTGCATACTTCTATTATGCGAGCGAACGGAGTGTATAGGCCTCGTGTCCCTTGGCTACCGGATGGCGTGACCTGTTCGCCGTGAAATCACTGAATGACGAAATTGGTCGGATACTCGAGGTCACGTAGCCAATGTGCGGTCGTGTGCACTGCTGTGAGGATGAGGAAGCATTATCGACAGTCTCTCGGACTGTCAATATAACGGAGCGTCCCGAGCAGCGGACATATGGTCCGAATGCAAAATATCTGAACCACAACATGTGGTCCGCTATGTTGTTGGCCGAGAGAGGGACCTCTCTTGCTCACAGCCCGGACGGACCTGGACGAGCCAGGAACCGGACTAACAGGCTTCCTCCGATCTGTCCTCAATCCGTCGTCACTGGGTGAGTACTAAAGTTATTATAGTGCTCGCATCACCCAAATCTCCTTCCTAGACCGCAACGGATGAACCCAGCCGAACCATTCGATGAATGTACGCTACACCGGGTGAGCTAGCGAATGTCACTCCGTCGATCCTACAAGGGACCTCTTAGGCGATAGACATATTCCATGAGCACTTATTGCCGCTAGCTCTTCATTAACTATGACGACAGAGGCACACTTTGAAAGACATCTCCGTAACTTTGCGAACAAGAAACCAGAAATGCTTGGTAATAGCAAGCATATAATAATATATATAGCGTCGTTCAATAATTCGAAAGTTTGTGTGACATTATTGGACTATGTCGGAACTGAGGGACGATGTCCCTGAACCGAACCAAAAATTTCTAAGTCCACCGACGCTATCAGTTTCTTATCCGGCATCGCAGCATTCTGGTCCGAAGAAAGAACCTGTAGAAGATCAAGTCAAATGACATACACAACAGCATATGTTGTTCCGAAAGGGAAAGCTCGAAATCCTCCGAATCCCTTTCGGTATCCCGTCGGACCGGATGAAATTTTCGGACGTCCGTACCTGCTTTCGCGGAGCGTCCCGACCCAGCATCGTCGGATAATACATTATGCGACAGATTCAGTTGTTGTTGCTGGGATGCTGCGATAAGCTGTGCTATTTGGGATAGCATGTCCGTTCCCGAGGCCTGTGCAGTAGCAGTCTTACGATGCATTGCCGCCGGAAGCTCCGTGTACGTTGACTCCCGCACACTTTCTTATGCGAACGTCCGGAGTCTGCAGGCCTCGTGTCCCTGGCTACCGGATGGTGTGACCTGGTCACCGATGATTCTCTGATTGGCGAAGCTGACTGGATATCCGAGGTCACGTAGCCAAGAGCGGTCGTGTGCGCTACCATGAGAATGAGGAAGCCTTATTGACAGTCTCTCCGGACTGACTATATGTCGGAGCGTCCCGAGCGGCGGACGTATGCTCCGAATGTGAAACATTTTGTACCACAACATCTGGGGCCAGATGTTGTTGTACGAGAGAGGGGCCTCTCTCGCTCGCCGTCCGGATGGACCTGGACGAGCTAGGAACTGGACTAAAAGGCTTCCTCCGTTCTCCCTCTAATCCGCCGTCACTGGGTGTGCATTTGGTTGATTTATAGTGCTCGCATCACCCCAAAACTCCTTCTAGACCGCAACGGACGAACCCGGCTGCCGAACCATTTGATGAATGGATGCTACACCGGGCGATTCCTCTTAGGCAATTGGCGTATTTACATGAGCACTTTTCCGCTAGCCCTTCATTAATTGTGACGACGGAGGCACAGTTTTGGAAGACATCACGGATACATCACCCTAATCTTGATCGTCTGAAATAGAAATTGATAAAGTAGAGTGACCATGCGGGGAAAGGACCGGAATGTCCAATTCCCCACTAACATACCGTGACACACGCTTCCCATGTTGTCATCGAAATCATCAGATGCAGAACAGGAGTTAGTGCGAGTACACTGACTACATATAGAATGATTATAAAAGTCAGAGGAAGATTTCCTCTTATTACAATTGACCAAAATCCTTTCAATGTGAAAAGAAAACAAAGTCCTAGTACTCGCACCAACCCCTGACAATCAAAATACATAATAATATGATCCATTAACATAGAAAAAATAATTGAAATCAAAATATTTTGAAAAAATATTTTTTCAGAACAGCCCAAGTTTCTGAAAAGTAACGTTGAGCCCCAATGGATCCCAAGCCTAAGTGTGGACAAAAATTTTAAAAAATATTTTAAACAATTTATGCAACACTTACGAACAATAATAATGTATCTAGTTATGATTAAATTAACATCAAGACATTATTTTCAAGAAATCCCCCCTCACACAGAGGGCTGTTGTAAATGTAAACAATAAGTGTAAAAACACTAAAATAAGACTCCAAGCACCCAGGCCCGAACTCAGTTACCAATAATACACTATCTGATGCAAAACAGAGACTTCCAGGGAAGAAACTGCAGAACATCAGATGGTAGATGCAGAACACAACGCCTAACCACCCATAGGTGAAGACGTAAACATGGGGAAAAGAACAGAATTCATTCTGTTATTCAGCTAAAACTCCCAAGAAATTTTTTAGTAATAAAATTACAGAAAATATGCCAAAAGTATGGGAGAATAGCAAGAGGGGACTTAAAGGAAAGGGAGAGAGGAAAACACTGAACAATCAGTGTAACTTGATAACAAGAATGATAACAAAATGGCTGCTGCCTCGAAAATAGGTAACTTAACATAATTTCATTAAAAAATTTTAAGTTACAGCCCTGATAATTTTCTGTCACACATTTTTCCTCTCCTCCTTCTCTATCCTCCTTAGAATCACCATTTCACTAATATTTATGTGTCTGGCATTATTTAAACTGAGATTTACAAGCACAAAGATCAGTCAGATGTTAACTGATGAAGGGCCAAACTAAGAATGATTAATGGCGCCAATTTCGGAACGTCCTTGACACTGCGCATGCGCAGTAGAGGTGAAGTGTGGAGGGCCATTCAGGACATGTTTTCTTTGGTTTTAGATGCAAATTTTGGGGATTGGGGGGCAAAATTTGTGTTTGGCCCTATATTTTAAGAGTTAGCACCAGCTATGTCTGGGTCATTGGTACAGTATAAAAATATGCTCCTTTTTGAAACAGAACAATGATACAATCAACATTTTGAAGTAGAGTAGTTTAATTTTAAAAAAAACAACTTAGCCTAAACATTAACCAGAGAATTTTGTTAACTTAACAGATAAATTTAGCCAAATATTCCAAACATATGGTAGAAAATATAAGAAGGATGGAAATTAGAGTAATGAAGCCACAAAAAAACCTTTAACCTGGAAGAGAAAATTTTACTGTGAAACTTTTAGTTCAGGTACAAATTGTTTACTGATGGAAAGACATACAGACAAGCAGATGCAGTGTCATGATTATTGCCCTCAAAGCAACCAGTCTGTCTAAACATTATACTCAATATGCTTCCTCAAATTTAGGCACTACAGGATGACTGTGCACTCACCGGGTTAACCATGGTTCAACCCAATGTAAGAAACATTTTAAGTTAGACACTGAATAAAAGTGTCAATGACACTGTAGCTTAACTTCACTGTGTGTAGTGTTTGATGAAAAGGATAAAGTTCAATGTTAATGAAAGGATTATAAAATAAGACAAGAATTGTGATAATTGAGAATATGTTAATTTCTATTCCCTTCATGCGATGTTTTCCATAAGAATAAATTGAGGTGTGCACTGTACTAAAGAATTGAGGCGTGGGATAATGTGGCCATAATAGTTAACAAATGTCAACCAAAGTTACCAGTTACAGTAAACAAAAAATCATTTCAAAAGGAGTCAACCTACCAAGTCACAATGAAATCCCTTCATAAATATAACTCATAGACTTTAAGAAATCTAGGTCACATAGCGGTCCGAAGGTCACAGTTGACCAATCGTGACCAAAATAGGAGAGTCTCATCCAGATATCATACAGATTTATCCTACCAAGTTACAATGAAATCCTTTCATAAAAGCAACCTGTAGTCAGTGCTAAAGGAATCTAGGTCACATGACCAGGTGGCGGTAATGGCTGACCGATCATGACCAAAATAGGACAGTCTCATCTAGACATCAGACCGAGTCATCCTTCCAAGTTACCATGACATTGCTTCATAAATATGAACTGTAGACTGTGCTAAACAAATCTAGGTCTCGTGTTTGTGTGGCCATCACGGTTGACTGATCATAGACTTATTGTCAGCTAATGTTAATTTCCCTAATGCCCTGTCTGTCGTTCTTGAGAAACTTCTGTATCGTCAAAAGACAACCGTACTCCCAGAGCATTCGTCATCCAAAGACTTTGCAAATGGATTTTCTTCTTTCTTTTCTGAAAAAATTGAGACTATCAGAGCTTTGCTTGATACAAGCTCACAATCCGATCTTCGACAGATGGCCGACATGCCATGCACCTGTGTTAAAACTGTTGCACAGTTGTCCCAATTCAAACCTTTGGCTACAACAGATATCCCGAGGTTAATATCCAAGGCACCATCTAAGCAATGCATGCTAGATATCATTCCAACTTGGTTGTTAGAAGCATCTCTTTCAGAGTTAACTACACCGATCTTGAAACTGGTCAATGCCTCCCTCCACTCTGGCATCTTTCCGACAAGCATGAAACACGCTTTAGTAAAACCTCTTCTCAAAATGCCAACACTTTACCCAGAGGTTCTGAAAAACTACTAACCAGTCTCTAATCTTCCATTCCTATCAAAGATTATTGAGCGTGCTGTGGCTTCTCAGCTGAATTCTCATTTGGCAGCCTACAGCCTAGCCGAAGTTAACCAATCTGTATGCAGATCTAATTGCAGTACAGAAACAGCGCTTCTAAGGGTCCAAAATGATATCCTCCTATCCACGGACAGGCACAACCTAACATGTCTTGTTTTGTTGGATTTAAGTGCCACTTTTGACACCACAGACCAAAATATACTGATTGATTCAAAGACTGGCAGTGAGAATAGGCCTTACTGACTGAGCACTTAATCGGTTTTCATCGTACCTTAATGGTCGCACACAGATTGTCCTTATTGACAGTGAGTCATCAGACAAGGTCACACTATGTTTTGGCATCCCTCAAGGAACGGTGTTGGGGCCCCTACTGTACACTGTCTGTGTCTTACCTCTCAGTAACATTATCCGAAGCAATGGCCTTGACTTTCATTTTTACGCAGATGACACACAGCTGTATATTAGTTTTACTCACGCCTTTGAGCCTGAAGCATGCTGTAAGATTGAACTTTTTTGTATTTCAGACATCAAGGCATGAATGACTAAAAACTTTCTTAAACTGAACGATGACAAGACAGAAGTAATATATATAGGTCTACCTCATCAACTTTCAAAAATATCCAAACTGTCCCTCAATATTGGAGGTTCTGCGATAAAACCCAGTAGCTGTGTTCGAAACTTAGATTAATTCATGGATGAAAATTTGGCCGCTGATGAACATATCAAACATGTCTCTCGCAGTGCATTTTTTCACCTTAGAAATATTAGCAAACTTTGATCCTTCATTGATACACAGACGTCACAACAGCTTGTCCACGCCTTTGTTACCAGTCGCCTCGACTACTGCAACTCTCTTCTGATTGGCCCTAAAACTTCTATTCTTGAAAAGCTACAACACATCCAAAATTGTGCTGCACGGGTCATAACCAGAACTCAAAAGTAAGGCCATATAACACCTGTACTCTCTGAGTTACACTAGCTACCCGTTAAGCAAAGAATTCAATTTAAAATTGACCTTTTGGTGTTTAAGTGTATCTCGGGATCTGCTCCTGTCCGATCTGCTTACCATCCACAAACCATCGAGGTCTCTTAGGTCATCAGGTCAACTCAATCTGGTTCACCCCGTATCTAAATTTACTAGTGCTGGTGATAGGGCCTTTGCGATTGCTGGCCCATGGCTTTGGAATTCTCTTCCAATCGACATAAAAAATAGTAAATCACTTGAATCATTCAAGTCTGGTACTAAAACCTACCTTTTTCGAGAGGCATTTCCTTCAGTGGTCTTTTAATTTTGGTCATAAACTGACATTATCAGGTGCGTGGGTATGACTGAGTCAGTGAGGATTGCCTCGTTACTTGTCAAGTTAGACTCACATACTTGTTTTGGTAAAGTTGTAGTTTGTTTTGTTTTTGTTTTATTTTGTTTTAATTCAATACCCTTTTTCTTTTAGGTTCTGTCGCTTATCGCCACGATATAGCCTCGGTTGCTGATGTGACGTTGGGGAGCAATAAATGATAATAGTGATCCATGTATCAATGTATCTGTGAGAGAATGTATGTGTATGTGTGTGTATGTATGTATGCAATTATTGTCCAGCCATTGAGCACTGTGTGTGGATTCTAGGCTTTAAAATTATTATTATTATTATTATTATTAAATAGGACATTCACATCTAGACATTATACCAAGTCATTCTACCAAACTCCTTCATAAATGCAAGGTGTAAACTGTGCTAAAGGAATCCAGGTAACATGCCCCTGCAGCCATCACAGTTGACTGAACCCAACCAAATACAAATACGCCTGAAATTTAACAACAAATGTCCCGATAGTATTTTGTTATATAGCTATGTGTGTGTATAGCTGCATATGCTACTATTTCTGGAAAGAATGCATTCATTTCAGTAATCATAACTGCTCGGTACAAGCCAAGCAGTCAAAAAGTGATATTTGACAATTTTTTATTTACATAATTATATATAGAATTGACAACAAATTGTTAACAACATCATTTTTAAACTTCTGAGATTGTGACAAGAATGGTGAAAACAGTTCATTTAAGAGAACCCAAGAGATAAAATCTGCATTGCAGAAATTGGCAAGGGATATATATTTATTTATTTATTTATTTATTGGTGTTTAAGGTCACATATTTCTGTACAATGGCTAATAAAGGCCCAACAGTTTTACTGGTGGAGGAAGCTGGAGTACCTGGAGAGAACTACCGAGCAATGGCGAGCAACTGTCAGCTCCCCAACATACTAACTCCACACAAGCAGGGTTAGCAATGGCTGAAGACAGGTGCACCATTGGCTTGCAGTACGCCTTAGTACACAACGCCACCGTGCCTCCATGTGGGCAATGGGGGTGAAGAGTCTTGCCCAAGGGCACAATGAGGTTGCCACAAGTGGAATTCAAACGGAGAACCCCTCAGCTTGCACCTCTACCAACTGAGCCACTGCGCCCCCTTGTCAAGGGATAAATACTGGTACTCTTCATTGGGGCCCTGTGAGGTTACAAGATTTGATTTGGGAGGAGCAGGGCAATACCTTTGACAATTTTCATCAGGTAACGCTGGTCAACAAACTTTAGGTAGACATTGTTCCCAAAGAGATATATACCAAAACCCAAAACGAAATGAAAGTGTCAATGACACTGTAGCTCAACTTGTCAAGACAAAGACATGTACATGTATAGTATGTGACACAGCAATGACAAACATCTAGGTAATGACCTGATAACAAAGGTACATATAAAGTATTGTAACGGTCTGTACATAAATACTGACCGTTGCCTGTAACAAATGTATAGGTAAAGTATTGTAAAGGTGGGTGACAGTCAGATGCTGAACTAGAAAAAATCTTTGAGTCCCAGAGTGGGTCTGACTGAACCCCAAAATATTTGTTCTCATAGCACAGTGATAACAAAGGCACCCCAAAACACACTCGTTCCTGTCCCAAGGTGAAAACAAAAGTACTCAAGAAGTTTTGTGAAGATCAGTTCATAAATACGAGCTGTATAGAACTTGTGACAAAAAACTGATTGGACCTAATTTCGGTACAAAATGGCCACTGGCAGCCATCTTGAATTTTGGACCGTACCCAGAAACACTCATTCTCATCCCAAGGAGATAACAAAGGTACCCAAGAAGTTTTGTGAAGATCGGTTCATAAATACAGCCTCTACCCTGAGCCGTATTGACATGTGTGCTTACATTGTGTAAGTAGCACTGAATAAATCAAAGTTCATCTAATTTGCATAATTTCTGCGCGAAAAAAAACCCCTTACAATATGTGATGTATTCCATGTTACTAAACATTCATACAAAAATTTATTAAAATCAGAACTTTCATACAGAAGTTCTATACAAAAGACTGATTGCACTAATTTTGGTACAAAATGGCTGCTGGTGGCCATCTTGAATTTCGGACCACACCCAAAAACACTCGCTCTCATCCCACGGTGATAACAAAGGTACCCAAGAAGTTTCGTAAAGATTGGTTCATAAATATGGCCTCTAGTCTGAGCTGTATAGAAGTTGTGTACAAAAAACTGATTAGACCTAATTTCGGTACAAAATGGCCACTAGCAGCCATCTTGAATTTTAGACCGCACCCAGAAACACTCGTTCTCGTCCCAAGGTGATAACAAAGGTACCCAAGACATTTCGTGAAGATCAGTTCATAAATACAGACTCTAGTCTGAGCCGTATTGACATGTGTACTTACTGTGTGTGAGTCGCACTGAAAAAATCAAAGTTCATCTAATTTGCATAATTTCTGCACGAGAAAAAAAAACGTATTATATGTGATGCATCCCATGGTACTAAACATTCACACAAAAAATTATTCAAATCAGGGCTTTCATATGGAAGTTCTGTGCAAAAATCTGATTGCACCTAATTTTGTACAAAATGGCTGCCATCGGCCATCTTGAATTTCAGACCGGACCCCAAAACACTCGTTCTCGTCCCACGGTGATACCAAAGGTACCCAAGAAGTTTCGTAAAGATCGGTTCATAAATACGGCCTCTAGCCCGAGCCGTATTGGCATTTGCACTTACAGTGCTGAAAGTAACCCCAAAAAACATCAAAATTAGTCTAATTTGCACAATTTACGTACGAGAAAAAAACCCGTATTATATGTGATGTATCCCATGGTACTAAACATTCATACAAAAAATTATTCAAATCAGAGCTTTCATATGGAAGTTCTGTACAAAAAACAGATTTCTGCATCGTCTGTACAAAATGGCAGCTGGCAGCCATCTTGAATTTCGGACCGCACCCAAAAACACTCGTTCTCGTCCCACGGTCATAACAAAGGTACCCAAAAAGTTTCGTAAAGATCGGTTCATAAATACGGCCTCTAGCCCGAGCCATAGCAGCATTGCACTTACAGCTCTGAAAGTAACACTAAATAAATCAAAGTCAGTCTAATTTGCATAATTTACGCACGAGAAAAAAACCCGTATTATATGTGATGTATCCCATGGTACTAAACATTTATACAAAACTTTATTCAAATCAGAACTTTCATACAGAAGTTCTGTACAAAAAACTGATTTTTGCATCATCGGTACAAAATGGCCACTGGCAGCCATCTTGAATTTCGGACCACACCTAAAAACACTCGTTCCCGTCCCAGGGTCATAACAAAGGTACACAAGAAGTTTCGTAAAGATCGGTTCATAAATACGACCTCTAGCCCGAGCCATAGCCAATTATTGACGTACGGACAGACGGACAGACGGACAGACAGACAACGGACGACGGGCCATGACAATAGCTCAAATTTGACTTCGTCAAAGTTGAGCTAAAAATTGGGCTAAATTCTCATAAACAAAGGGCCATAACTCTCCTGCAAATGGGCTTTCAAAATCCTAAATGAAACTCATCCTGTATTTTGTTGTAATAAACTCACATACCGAATTTCTTTCCATTCCATGTATAACATCTTATTGTTTGGAAACGAGAACTTGGGCCAAATTCCCATAAATAAAGGGCCTTAACTCTACTGCAAATGGGCCGCTAGAAATGGAAATCGAACCCATCCTGTATTTTGTTATACTAAATACACATGCAAAATTTAACTCAGCTCAAACCATTACAACTAAAGATATTGTACAGAAACAAAATGTGCCCACGGATGGACGGACGGATGGTCAGACAGACAGAAGAAAGGCGAGACCATTCACATGATACGTCCCGTTTTTCAAACGGGCGTATAAACCAAATTTCTTTCCATTCGATCCATTATAACTGAAGTTATTATCCGGAAACGAAAAAATAGGGCTAAATTCTCATAAACAAAGGGCCATAACTCTACTGCAAATGGGCATTAAAACCCGCAATGAAACTCGTCCTGTATTTTGTTGTAATAAACCCACATAACGAATTTCTTTCCGTTCCGTGTATAACATCTTAAGATATCGTCCGGAAACGAGAACTTGAGCTAAATTCTCTAATTTTTCCGGAAACGAAATGTGTCCACGGATGGATGGGCAGGCCAACGGATGGACGGCAAGACCATTCACATAATACGTCCCATTTTTCAAACGAGCATATAAAAATGACAGATTATCAGATTATTTGTTAAGTCTATTTGAGGTAGCCTATGTAGATGTTCAACTTTATGCCTGTCTCAAAATTGAAACACAATTCATTTCCAGCCATACTACCAGTTTATTTTTTCATTGAAATAAATGAAAACAATGTGGAAATCATGTTAAGTGTGTGCTCTTTCAACCTGTGACCTTACAGGTTACATAGTTTTAAAAGCCAATACAATTCAATAATACCAATCTGAATTGAGGAGAATTCGATTTGCATGATTTAATACACCAAAACACGATTACTGTGATGATATATATGTAAGATTCAAGCCCTTTACTTTTCCATGCTAATCCAGTTGTCAGCTCAATTTCACTGAACAGTGGTTACATAATTTATAGTTCACACTGTGTGCTTAATCATTCTTCTTCAACTTATCAATCATGAGTCAAAATGGTAATCAAGAAGGAAATATTATGCTAAATCATTCAAATTTTGGGTTGAACTAAATCCCAAATCAAATCAGGCAGCAAATTGTGAATCGAATCTTATTGTTTTTCAAGTTATAGATATTGTCAGTTTCCACTCAAGTATTGTATACAATGGCGACTCATCTGTTTGAGCAAGTCAATTAAAATGCATATCGGAATCAAAGTAGTTGCTTAAGCAGAACCATCTTGAACTCTTCTTCCATCAACAGGTCTCCTGTACAGGAGACCTGATGATAGAAGAAGGGTTCAAAAGGAGATATTTGGTAGAATTTTGAGATTATCTCACTGAATCCAAAATCTCTTAACTGGTAGAGTGCTGGAAGCCCATATTTGGGCTTTATTCTGAAGTGTCGGTGCCACATCTTAAAGACTTCATATACTGTGGATGTTCTACATATCACCTTTGAAGTGAAATTATTTAGTCTGTTAGGATTTGCCTTGTTACAATTTATGGGAGAGTGCCTTTTGGCACTCTCCCATAAATTGTAGCAAGGCAAAGATATGTGAACAAATTTTGATGACAAAAAATAATTCAGCACTCTACCAGTTAATCAATGGGAATGTATTTATTTAATAATTATTTGTTTATTGGTGTTTAAGGTCACATACTTCTGCACAATGGCTAATCGTGACCAGGACAGTTTTACGGGTGGAGGGAGCCGCAGTACCCAGAGAGAACCACCAAGCATCGACGAGCAACTGTCAGCTCCTCAACATTCTAACTCTGTTCAATCTCCACTCAAGCAGGGTTACAGCGGTTGAAGACAAGTGCACCATCGACATAAAGTATGCCTCAGTACACAGCGTCACCGTGCCCCCATGTAGGCAACCAGGATAAAGTGCCTTGCCCAAGAACACAACACGGGTCGTCCTGGCCAGGGACCGAACTCGGGACCTCTAGAATAGAAATCCTACAGTCTACCACTGAGCCACCATGCTCCCAAGCAATGGGAATAGAACTAAATCAAATCATATGATTGGTACAATTTCAAATCAAATTTGGAAGCTTTGCAAGGCCCTAAAAATACTCCCAAATGTAGGGAAATTCAGGAGTTATTAGAGCATGGAAGTGCACTGTACACTACAAGTCAGAAGTAGTTGTAGGTAAACCGCAATTATCTCGCGGTTTTGTGCGCGGTTACAAACTATACAAAAACGCGAGTTTCGTTTTCGTGCCACTAATAAAAACAATAACCACGGTTGCCGATCGTTTGTGACCGGAGTGCGAAACGAAAATAAACGATAGTGTTAGTCTTGTGGGAAGAAACGAGACGTGGGCTTTGATAAAACTGCATTGTGGCTTTCAGTCATAAACACAAATGAACGATACCAACAATCATTTATGATACGATCTATACACATGTAAAGCAAAAATCCAAAATCTGTTGTTGGCGTTTGCAATGCTCAAGTCGAGCAATCAAAAATTCAGAACGTCATTCCATTCGAAATATTGTCCATTGTCTGCCTTTTAGTACAAAATTTCCAATTTCGCAAGTCATGCTGGGGACTGTCAAATATTTAATAAATAACGCGTGGATCTGATCACTGTGACAACGAGTGGCCGAGATGATCTTGAAAAATCATCTGATGTGAATATAATGCATAATCCATTGTATATTTGAACAAGTTAAAACTCAAATTGAAAATATTTTTTCAGTGTTATTGTCGGTCGCGAGTTTTTAAGTAGGCCCACCAAAGGCAAAGAAAGCCTTCAAAATCTCAATACAGCTGCATCTTAATCACAACAAACTACAAATTCAACAACACATTGTTGGACTTTATTTCTTAATGAAAAATTCTGTCCCACTACCCAGTATTCTTTGCCTCTCATGCCCAATAATCTGTCACAGTTTAATGGAAGAGAATAACACGTTTTTCCAACACACGTAAAAAATTATCCTCGATCAAAACACCACTTTCACTTTCCAAAGCGTATCTGAGTGACTGATGAGTCAAGCAGTGGCGTAGATAGCTTTTCGCTGGCAGAGGGGCAAGCCCAACATTTTCCGACATACAGACCAAAAAATTTTCCGACAGTGTAACAACAACAAAAACCCAAACAAACAGAAAGCATCTGTTGTTTAACTTTACTGCAAATGTACTGAAAATTGGTCTTTTTTTACCCAAAATGGCATGTTTTTATCCCCAAAGCCAGCATTTTAATGTTATTAGGCATAAATTCGCCTAAAAATGGTCCCAAAAAATTTCCGACAAAACTTCTGGTGGGGGTGGGGGAGGGTGGGGGGGGCCTCTGCCCCCCCCCTTTTATCTTCGCCACTGGAGTCATGAACAACACCTTAGCATAAAGCAGAAGTAATATGTTTCCTAATTTTTTACTGCCCACCCAGTGTTACCATACTAACCCGCACACATCTACTGCCTGAACCACATCCAAGAAAAATACAGAACTCCAAAATTAAACTGGTCTGTTAGCCAACAGTTATTCAACTAAGAGATTCCCAGGCATGGGTTAAGTTCACTGATGCATTGGTTCGTGAATCTCCACTACACAGGCGAACTTTTTACTAATACATTAATTGGCATGCCAGGTAACAAGGAAATTCAAATGAATAACGTGTGGGCTACTGTGATTTTCAGCAGTGCAAAAGCCAAATATACTCAATGAAATGTTTGTGAGGCGGTTGTTTTGTGGTGAATAAACATTTGAAGAAATGTGCGAATGACCATTTAATCTAATGAAATTTGTTTTGTTGGGATAATGCACGTTAAAAATAAAATGAACATCGAACAAAAATCAACAACGAAGAATGATTCTAGCCTTAATTTGTTTATTTGTGTGCTAAACACGAAAATGCTAATTCTCGTCTGAACGCGTGCTCTGTACAAAACACGAGGCACCTTCTGCCCACCTAAGTTCGGACCTGCATGTAGTTGAAACCAAGTTTCATTTAAAATACACCATTCCAAGAGAAACCTTAGAGGAGTACATACACACACCATGATTTTAAATAAATACACATCCTTGTCGGGAACCCTTGGAAGCAAAGAGTGCTGCTCTACAGATGTAGACATTTATCTATCGCACCAAAGAGATTGCGGGATGTGAGTGGGCATACTGAAACTTACTTCACAGGCTCATTGTCGAGAGGGATGCCAAATTTTTTTTGGAAATAATTTTTAAAAAAATATTTCGTGAGGGCATTTCAGTGGTGTAGACGGGGGGGGAGGGGGCGGTACAAATCCCCCCCCCCCCCCCATTTTAGTCGGTCCCCAAGCCCGGTGATGTGGCTTAATTATTGATGCCCTTCACAACTTAAATTGAGTTTTTTTTGTCTTGAATTTCACATTTGTTTCAGGGGCAACCCCCCCCCCCTCCCCCCCCCCCCCCCCCCCACACACACCAAGTGAGGGGTGCGTCCTCTTGTGCTCGCCCTCATCTCGTCGATACCTGGATGGGGTAAAAGGCTCAAATGTGTTATTCTTCCCGATGGGCTCCCCTTCTCTCACCACGCTCTCGCAAAATCCTTAGACTCGAAATGATAAGCGTTCGTATTAAGATGCAATGGAATTTCAATATTCAAGTGCGTCATGAATTCAGAAAAAAGGTATGGCTGCTATTGAATGTGATGAGAATAAAATGTCACTGTAAGTACACTGAATTGAAGAAATGCAGAGCGTCGGGAAACAATACACAAGTCGGGAATGGATTAATTAATGCCATTCTCAAAATATTTAATTCAATTGCATGAATACTTAATTACTTTTCGGGGTGCATTGTGAGAACCAGAGCATTGTTTTTGTAAACAATAACTTCAGAAGGCCTGCACAATAAAAGGAAGCTGATTGATTTGTATGCCCGGCTCTTAATCCAATTTCGGTGAGTGTCTAATTGCCACCAGTTTAATTACAAAACAAACTACTGTAATTAACCACCTGTGGAAACACGAAAGAGGGACAGTTACTGCTATTCTAAGAGTGCTTTTTCCATTGGGTTTTGACTTTTTATCTGAACTACCCACTATTTGCACTATTTGAATGACAAAAGGAGATCTGCTGCATTTAAATGATTGACATTTTTTAAAGTGTTGGCGTTAAAATCTAAATGCACTCAGACATTGAAACATTTTGTAATGTACAATGGAAGTATTGTATAAAACTCAGAAAACATCGACAATGTTATTTTCACTGATAAATCTACGATCCAAATGGGAAACTCTATAAACAAGTGTTACAGAAAATGGGGTGAAACGACAATACTGACTCCTCAACCCAAACACCCTTATTCTGTGCATGTTTGGGGTGGAATCTGACAAAAGGGTGCCACTACGCTCGCAATATGCAATGGCAAAATTTTCAGGGAGAGTGGGAGGAGGGGACAAGTTCTCTAGATGAAGAAACTCAGTTTGTTTCATTATTTCAAATGAAAAAATCAAGTGAAAGCCATGCAGGATATGGGTCAAACTGAATAGGAACGAATTGTCTTTGTTCCCAGGCGCATGTGTCGAGCAACGATCTTGTGACGTTCAATCGACATGAGCGTTATTTTTTTTTTGGCAATCTCTACCATTAGAAATTGGCACATTTTTTAAATATTATGGCGAATAAATAACTAAAACTCATTATGTTGGTTTTTTTTTACATAAACATCTTCGTCCAATGAAGGAAAGCAAACAGAATATCAATTTACCCCAAACTGACATCCATATGATAAGGGAGGTACATGTAAAAATCTGGGGTTTGCACATGCATGTGTTATGTTTGGAATTGTCCTTAGTCCTTCAGAGTTCAGAATGAGAGGGTGGGGTGTGCATGGAGAGGAGAGGGATGGGGTGCCATATACCGGGGCACCGAAGCCTTTATTAAGTGGTAAATGACATCCAACGTAGCTAAGCGTATTACGGCATCAAGTCATTTAAGGCAAGACTGAGGCGATGAAATAGAAAGTATTTTTTTTCTATCAAATTGGAAAATTCAGGGTATTTAATCGCCAGAGTTTTGGTGAATGGCACAATAGAGGCCGGAGAAGTAAAATGGGGTATTGAGAGTTTGTGGGAGGGACAATTGATAGATAACTATGTTCATGTCGTTTTGAATTTGAATGGCGAATCAGGTGACCTCGTCCGTAAATATAACTAATAGGTAGGCAATTGGCATTTTGGGGGCTGGGGATGGATGAGGCCCAGGGGGGGGGGGGGACATTGCAAAGTGGTGGTTTTTGTAAGGAGCGGGGGATAGTGTTAAATGGGGAGAGATGTTTGGAGAGGATTTTTGCTAGATAAAATAGCTACATGCTATGCATGCGATTTCTGTGCTGCTGTCTTTTCTTTAAGTTTGCTCTTGTACATTCAAATTGAAGCACATGTGCCAATGCTCGTTATTTGCCGAACGGATGAATGTTTATCTTCGTTTACAATCGGGAACAGAAACGAACTGTTACACGATATCCCTGGAGGATAACCACAAAAAAAAAAAACGATAAACGTGTTTATCTTCGTTTACAACCGGGAACAGAAACGAACTGTCAAACGATACTCCTGGAGAATAACCTCGAAAAAAACGATGAACGCGTTTATTGAAAGTTTACAACCGCGTTTCGATTCCTGATTATACCGCAGTTGTTCCTACAACTACTTCCGACTCGTAGTGTATGTATGGATGTCCTAAAAGATGTGCACATGTGTGAACCCTCCTCTCCCGCCCCCCCCCCCCTCCCATGTAAAATAAAAGTGACATGATAAATGACTGCAATTTTTTATAACCTTTACAGAGGGTTTGATGATAAACACTGACAACAGTCAAATCATAGATACAATGAGTTTATTACCTTTCAAACTAATGTTTTGAGAATATTTCAACTGTGTTATTTTGTCAAATGCAGCATCAACATCATCCAGAGTAAATAAATCAAATTCTTCAGTGTTGTGCCTTGACTGAAAGAAAAATAAATAATTTGTTAACTATCATCAGCATTTTGACCAGGCGCTCTTTAGACTGGGCAAAATTTAGCCATAATGAGGAAAATGTGGACTCATCATTTCAACCATTGCTCAATCAGGTGTGAGAAAGTTTGAAAATTCACTATTTAAAAATGCCTGTCTTCTTTGATTGTAATTTTGGTCCTTTCAGTATCTGTAAAAATGGAGATGTTTGTTCCAAGCTTCAGAAATTTACAAAATGAGACTTTTCAGAAGAACCTCACCTTGAAAAGAAGCAGGCATCAACAAGGAAACTCATTCAATTTAATGCAACAACCAAAAGCAAATTAATACAACAACCAAATACAAATAGAGTTCTGGTTCACAAAATACTGTACTTATAAATAGAAACTAAAACCCAAGTCTGGACATTTGTAAACAAGGGTTCGCACCACTCATGTGAGGGTGAGTTCTCGCAGCTAACCCGACAATGGCTGTGAACTAAAAAAATGGACAACGCCTATTTTCAAACTCTATCCAAGAAAATTTTCCTGGAAACCACACAACGAAAATGAACTGGATCATTTCACGTTTGTTCAAGTTATCACGCTATCAGGCACAAAAATTGCAAAAAGTTAAAAAATTTATAGTAATTTATATATTTTTTATACTTACCAATGACCCAGACATAGCTGGTGCTAATTCTCAAAAATCTAGGGCCAAACACAAATTTTGCCCCTCAATCCCCAAAATTTGCATCTAAAACCGAAAATAACATGTCCTAAATGGTCCTCCATACTTTTCCTCCACTGCGCATGCACAGTGTCAAGGAGGTCTCAAAATTGGCGACAATTATCATTCTTACAAGCAGTGCCTGGTCAGCGCTATGTACTCAGCGGGGAGGTACGAGTTCCCAACTCCTGGGAGGGCCATCCCCGTCTGGGTCATTGGTAAGTATAAAAAATATATAAATTACTATAAATTTTTTAACATTTTTATACTGTACCAATGACCTAGACATAGCTGAATAGAAAAAAGGCTGGAGGGCCTAGGACATAGAGGAAAATCCAATAAGCTCAACTATATATAATAGAGTTATCCCCTCGAGGAGAAAAGGAGGATTAGGCTTTACATGTATCTTTCTTATTTATGACAAATTAGAAAGACACAACACCTTTCATAATTGAGCATAATAACATCCATGTTCTCTATTAACATCCAGTATAACCCTTTATACTAATTATTTTTAAAGTAAGCCAATAAATAAAGTAAGTCCAGAGAATTGAGACTCTTTATACTCATTAAAAGTGTCCGAGGATTGTATATTAACATCCGTGTGACACGTGACATATACAAATGCTTCACACCGAGCTACACTTTAAAAATATGACATGAATGAATTTAAACATTAGCTTTACACTTTAAAACCATCCCGGTACCGACTCAGAATTACTGACTCCAGAGGAGGTATCCCCTTGCTTTTCACTATAAAGCAGGTGACCTAAGGGAACACCCTCCCCCCCCCCCTTCCCCTTTCCCTGGGTCAAATAGCCCAGACCGAAGAGGGCAGCAGGACAGAGTCACTGCCGGAACAGAAAGCCTGCATAACTATAGTTGCAACTGTTTAATGGACGACATTCTGAGCAACAGATAACGGACCTAAACAATGCAGGTCTCCAGAAATGGACTCAATATTTCTGAGATAAAAATTTGTGAATGTGGATGGCTGAGACCAATATGCAGCCTTCATTAAATCTGTAATAGCAACACTATTTGCGTAAGCCCAAGATGTACAAAGAGCTCTTACTTCATGAGCCGAAATCTTAAGCACAGACTGCTGAGTTGAAGATAGATTATCATAAGCAGTACGGATAGTTAACTGAATCCATCTAGCAATAGAATGGACCATAATGTCCTTTCTATTAGGCATCAGAGACAGAAAGAAGCGTTTTCAACCCTTTCTGATAAACTGATATCTTCGTTTATAAATATGTAAAGCTCTAACCGGACAGAGTAAAGGGCTATGCCCGTCTGAAGACGGAAGGGCCTTAATAACAATAGGTTCCGGATATTTATTAGGAGCCTGATTCTTAGTCAAAAATCCAACATTAGTAGTAAAGGTAATAGTGTTCCCGACACTATGATAGTGAGAATCGTCCACAGATAGTGCATGAAGCTCACTGACTCTTCTAGCAGAAGAGAAAGCTAAGAGAAATGCTGTCTTATAAGAATTTGAAGTCCACTGTCTCAAGAGGCTCAAATGGCTTTTCTTTTAGTTTAAGAAGAACCCAAGCTAAATTCCATTTAGTAATTAATCTAAGGGTTCTAGGTCTATTTATCGAGAAGTTTCTAACTAATTTAGATAAAGAGACATTAGATCCAATTTGTAAACTATCATGGTGTGCATAGGTATCAGATAACACAGACCTATAACCTTTAATAGTAACAGGCTGCAGTTTGATCTCATCAAACAAGTATACTAGAAAGTTTGCAATGTCTGGTATAGAGGGATCAAAAATATCAACAGAATGATCCCTACACCAACGACAAAAGACCTTCCACTTAGCCGCATAGTTTAGCGAAGAGGAGGTCCTCCTACAGTTAGAAATTGCGTCCACTGCTCGTCCTGTAAAATGCTTGCCGTGCAAGAAGGACTGCACAACGGAAATACATGAAGGTTGAGACCTTGCGGGTTGTGATGTAGATGACGCGATTTCCCCTGCGAAAGAAGATCCTCTCATGAAGGAAGCTTCCGCGGTATGTCCCACAGCAGACACCTGAGTAGATTTATCCACGGTCTCTGTGGAGACAGAGATGTTACCAACAGAATTTTGCATTGAGATTGTTTTATCTTTAGCAATATCTGCTGAATCAACGGCGCTGGAGGATACGCTTATCCTACCATTCCGTCCCACAAGATCGATAGAGCGTCTACTGCATATGCTCGAGGATCCGGACATGGTGACACATACGTCTGCAACTGATTGTTGAGCTGTGTCGCAAATAAGTCTGCAACTGATTGTTGAGCTGTGTCGCAAATAAGTCTATCATTGGCTGCTCCCATTGGTAGCAAATCTGATTGAATACCTGTTTGTTGAGAGTCCATTCTGACGGCAACAAGTGATCCTTCCTTGAAAGGGAGTCTGCTAATACATTCAGACGACCCAGAATATGACGGACCGAAACGAGAACTTGGTGTTCTAGTACAAACAGAAGGATTCTTTCCATTAAATTGAATAATGGAATGGAATGAGTGCCTCCCTGGTTCTGAATATACGCTACTACTGTCGTGTATTGTCGGACAGGATTTGGACATGTGCTTTCTGAATAATGTTCATCCAATGACATAGTGCAAGCCAAATTGACATCATTTCTTTGATATTTATGTGCTTGCCTAGAAACTGTGGATCCCAAAGACCCTGGCACTTTGAATCCGATGGGATCAATGTTGCACCCCAAACTGTTTGACTGGCATCCGTCATAATAATAAAACTCGGATCCGGCAACTGCAGTGGAACTCCCTGAGTCAACCACTGAATGTTTGCCCAAGTCTGAATCTCTTGTTTCACTTGATTTGACAAGAGAATGTCTATATCGAGCGAATGAATCTTTACTCTCCATTTTCTGAGTCAAGAAAATTTGGAGAGGATGAGTGCGTAACCGCCCCATCGGAATGAGATCCGCAGCGGCTCCGCACAGACCTATCAGTCTCATGAATTCTCTCTGTGACTTTGTCGGAGTGAAGACAATAGCGAGCGTAACAACTGATTAATTTCGCTCTGGTTAATGGCAGATGAACGAGATTGTTGTGTGTCTCGAAGCTCATTCCCAAGTGGGTGAATGACTTGGACGGCACTAGATCCGACTTCTCCTCGTTTATTATAAAACCGAGACATCGGAGTAATAAAAGCAGATTCTGCACATCGTTCTGAAGCGTTAACTCATTGCCGTACCTCTGAAGAATGTCGTCCAGGTAGGCCGACGTTACGGCAGACGAATGAGCTCGGAAATGCATCATTACCGAGTTCATTATTCGAGTGAAAGCCCAGGGAGCTAGGTTCAAACCGAAGCACATCGCTCGGAACTGATATACAACTCCTAGGACTGCGAAGCGTAGATACTTTCTGAATGTCGGATGTACCATGACATGAAAGTACGCATCCTTGAGATCTATGCTTGTAGCATAGTCGTTCACCCGAATACTCACTCTGACTGATCGAATTGTCTCCATATAGAACTTCGGAGCGACGATCAGCTTGTTTATCCAGCTCAGATCTATGACTGGACGGAACGAGCCGTCTGGTTTCGGAACCAGAAACAGATGGCTGTAGAAACCCGGTGATTCCTGGTCTTCTACGACCTCTACCGTGTTCTTCTCCAGAAGAGACTGTACTTCTGATAGAAGAGCGTCTCTTTTCTGCGGATTTGACGGAAGCTGAGTCCATTTTGGACTTCGAGTTAATGGAGGCTTTCGTTTGAAGGATATTCTTAGTCCTTCCGAAATTACCCCTCGAACCCAGGGGTCGTCCGTAATTGACACCCAATTGTTTATAAAACTTGACAATCTTCTGCCTACCGGAACATGATAGAAGTTCATACCATCACCTCCTGGACCTGTGAGGCTTGCGGAAGGAGAAACTACGTCCTCCACAACCCGCACCTCGCCCCGTCGACCTAGGGATGTCTGACCGGTTATCTCGGCCAGTATAACGTCCCCTACATGAGTCGCTGCCTTGACGGTCTCTAGAATAAGACCTAGAGGATGCATAGGAACCTCTATAGGAACTTCCCCTGGGCGTACTTGTCCCAGAAGTGCCTGTCTTACTCTTTTCTGCTGTATCCGACTTTTTAGAAGCGGATTTCAATAGCAGAGAATCCGAAGCTTTCTTAGTTATCTGATCATAGATTGCTGAAAGCTTGCCGTCAAAGAGAAGCTCTCCGAAGACCGAAGGGACTCTGAGAGAGTTTTTCGCCTTACCATCCACGCGCGTGGATGTAGCTAGGGCCGCATCACGTCTAACCAACTCCAGGTTTGCCACTGAAAGGGCGGAGGTATTCGGGGAATAAGCTATGGCCCTCGAAAGAACTCTTAAGGAGGATTGTATATCCTGGAATTCTTTCCCTTGAAGACGTAATGATAACGCTTTAGTAAGGTGATCTGCGTATGATAAAGCGTCCAAGTTAACTCTATTAGACATTATTGTTTGTCGTTTCCAACGTCGTGGTTGGAATTGACATAGACGATTGTATAGACAATTCTAGGTCTTCAGCCTAGCCATATTGACAGTCTCTCCAGACTGTTTATATAACGGAGTGTCCCGAGTGGTGGACGTATGCTCCGAATGTGAAACGTTTTGTACCACAACATCTGTACGAGAGAGGGACCTCTCTCGCTCGCAGCCCTGATGGACCTGGAAGAGCTAGGAACCGGACTAATAGGCTTCCTCCGTTCTATCCTCTGATCTGTCGTCACTGGGTGTGCACTTTGTGTTATTATAGTACTCGCATCACCCAAATCTCCTTCCTGGACCGCAATGGATGAACCCGGCTGCCAAGCCATTCGATGAATGGTCGCTACACTGGGTGGGCGAGCTAGTGGACGCCAATGCCGTCGATCCTATTAGGGACCTCTTAGGCAATTGACGTATTTCCATGAGCACTTTTGCCGCTAGCTCTTCATTTAACCGTGATGATGGAGGCACACTTTTGGAAGACATCACGGAAACATCACCCTGTTCTTGTTCCTCTGAAAAAGAGATTGAAAAACTAGAGTGACCCTGCGGAGAAAGGACCGGCATGGCCTTATCCCCGCTAACAACATACCGTGACACACGTTTCCAATGTTTGTCATCCCAATTGACACACACTGAGCAGGAGTTAGTGCGAGTACACTGACTACAATTAATACAATGATTATGAAAGTCAGAGGAAGATTTCCTCTTATTACAATTTGAACAATATCCTTTCATTGTGAAAAGAACACAAACAGTCTTAATACTTGCACCAACCCCTGAAAACAAAGATACATAATAACATGATCCTTTAACATATAGAAAAAATAAATGAAATCAAAAAAATTTTTTTGAAAAAAATATTTTTTCAGAAAAGCCCAAGTTTCTGAAAGTAACGTTGAGCCCCAATGGATCCCCAAAAAGCCTAAGTGTGGACAAAATTTTTTTAAATATTTCAAAAAAAATTAATGCAACACTTACATATAATAATAATGTATCTTGTTATGATTAAACTAATACAAAGACAAGAAATCACTCTCAACAGAAACCGTTGTCGATGTAAACAAGAAGTGTATAAAAACCGGAAACATGACTCCAGGCACTGATAAACATGGCCCGAAATCAGTTACCAATTACAACACTATCTGATGCAAAACAGAGATTTCCAGGGAAGAAACTGCAGAACATCAGATGGTAGATGCAGAACACAATGCCTAAACACCCATGGAGAGGACGTAAACATGGGGAAAAAACAGAATTCATTCTGTTACCAAGCTAAAACTCCCAAGAAATTTTAGTAATAATATTACAGAAAATATGCCAAAAGCATGGGAGAATAGCAAGGGGGGACTAAAGGAAAGGGAGAGAGGAAACACTGATCAAGCAGTGTAACTTTATAGCAAGAATGACAACAACAGGCCCATGCCTTGAAATTAGGGAACATAACATAATTTCATAAAAATATTTTAAGTTACAGCCCTGATTATTTCCTGCCACTAATTTTTCCTCTCCTCCTTCTATTTCCTCTTTAGATCCACCATTTCTCTAATATTTATGTGTCTGGCATCATTTAAACTGAGATTTACAAGCACAAATATCAGTCAGATGTGAACTGATGAAGGGCCAAACAAAGAAAGAATGATAATTGGTGCCAATTTCGAGACCTCCTTGATACTGCGCATGCACAGTGGAGGAAAAGTATGGTTGACCATTTAGGACATGTTATTTTCGGTTTTAGATGCAAATTTGGGGGATTGGGGGGCAAAATTTGTGTTTGGCCCTAGATTTTTGAGAATTAGCACCAGCTATGTCTGGGTCATTGGTACAGTATAAAAATACGACCAAGTCAGCCCAATAATTTTGCCTGTTTTCGGCTTCAGATATTCTTCTTAGAAAACTATATAACAAAAATGAATCGAATCAGTTGACGTTTAAGTTATCGCGCTATCAAGCACAAAGTCTGCAAAAAATGACCAGGTCAGCCCAATAATTCTGCTGCCGTACATCAGACCGAGCCTGTATTCGAACTCAATCAAGACATTGTTTCTTAAAACCCATGTGCCAGATATCAGTCAAATCGGTTGATGTTTGTTGAAGTTATCGCACTATCAAGCTGAAAATTAGTCATTTTAACAAAGTGTCATAACTGTCATAACTGTTGTGACAAAGCACGGACAAAGATATTTTGCATCATCAGGTGAACCAAATATTATCAAAATCTGTGCAGAAACAACTAAGTTATAAGCAAAACCAAAAAGTGACCGACCCTCACCATACCAATATCCCAAGATTGTTTATGAAAACTCAACTAAAAACTAACACTGGAAAAGTAACCCTTTACCTAACATGAAAGGCAGACATGCACACAAAATTCTTGAATAACTCAATTTTTTTTCATTTTTTGCATAAAAAAAACCCACAGCACTCTCCAATAATTTGTAATAAAACAAATTTATATAACAAAATATTATTTGAGCTTGAATGAAAATGAAACATAAGCAAGGAAAATGTCGGCTTTTGCTCTGGTACCCTCATTTTTTTGAAAATAAAGGTTAACTTGAAAAAAAGTTGCTGGTTATAAAATTCCAATAATTATTCAATTAAACAGGAAACCCCAAAATATATGTATGTGCAGATGAGAAAAAGTTAAAAAATTTATAGTAATTTATATATTTTTTATACTTACCAATGACCCAGACTTAGCTGGTGCTAACTCCACAAAAACCAGGGCCAAACACAAATTTTGCCCCCCAATCCCCAAAATTTGCATCCAAAACAAAAAGAAATCATGTCCTAAAGGACCTCCATAGTACGACTCTACTGCGCATGCGCAGTGACGCAGTCGTCCCGAAATTGGCGCCAAATATCATTCTTACTGGCAGTGCCTGGTCAGCGCTATGTACTCAGCGGGGAGGCAAGAGTTCCCAACTCAGGGAGGGCCATCCCCGTCTGGGTCATTGGTAAGTATAAAAAATATATAAATTACTATAAATTTTTTAACATTTTTATACTGTACCAATGACCCAGACTTAGCTGAATAGTAAACAGGCTGGAGGGCCTAGGACATAGAGGAAAATCCAATAAGCTCAATTATAAAATAAAGAGGTAACCCCTTAAGGAGAAAAGGAGTATTAGGCTTTACATGTATCTTTCTTATTTAATATTTAAATTAGAAAGATACACTACCCTTAATAATTGAGCACAATAACATTCATGTTCTCTATTAACATCCAGTATAACCCTTATACTAATTATTTTTAAAGCAAGCCAATAAATAAAGTAGTCCAGAGAATTGAGACTCTTTATAATCATTTAAAAGTGTCCGAGTATTGTATATTAAAGCCCGTTTGACACTTGACATATACAAATGCTTCACACCGAGCTACACTTTAAAAATAAGACATGAATGAAATTAAACATTAATATTACACTTTAAAACCATCCCGGAAGCGACTCAGAAATACTGTCTTGGAGGAGGCATTCCCTTGCTTTTCACTATAAAGCAGGTGACCTAAGGGAACACCCGCCCCCCCCCCCCCCCCTTCCCCTTGCCCTGGGTCAAATAGCCCAGAGCGAAGAGGGCAGCCGGACGGAGTCACTGCCGGAACAGAAAGCCTGCATAACTATAGTTGCAACTGTTTAGTGGACGACATTCTGAGCAACAGATAACGGACCTAAACAATGCAGGTCTCCAGAAATGGACTCAATATTTCTGAGATAAAAATTAGTAAATGTGGATGGCTGAGACCAATAAGCAGCCTTCATTAAATCTGTAATAGCAACACTATTAGCATAAGCCCAGGAAGTAGAAAGTGCTCTTACTTCATGATCAGAAATCTTAAGCACAGACTGCTGAGAAGAAGATAAATCTTCATACGCAGTACGGATAGTTAACTGAATCCATCTAGCAATAGAATGGACTGAAATGTCCTTTCTATTAGGCATCAAAGACAGAAAGAAACGTTTCCGTCCCTTTCTGATGAACTGAGATCTCTGTTTATAGATACGTAGTGCTCTAACAGGACAGAGTAAAGGCCTACGCCCATCTGAAGACGGAAGAGCCTTAATAACAATAGGTTCCGGATATTTATTAGGAGCCTGATTCTTAGCTAAAAAACCGACATTAGTAGTGAAGGTGATAGTGTTCCCAACACTACGATAATGAGAATCATCCACCGATAGTGCATGAAGCTCACTGACTCTTCTGGCTGAAGAGAAAGCTAAGAGAAAAGCTGTCTTATAAGATAAGAATTTGAAATCTACTGTCCCAAGAGGTTCAAATGGCTTTTCCTTCAATTTAAGGAGAACCCAAGCTAAATTCCACTTAGGAATTAATCTAAGAGTTCTGGGTCTATTTATCGAAAAGTTTCTAACCAATTTCGATAAAGAGACATTAGATCCAATTTGTAAACTATCATGATGTGCATAGGTATCAGATAACATAGATCTGTAACCCTTTATAGTAACAGGTTGCAGTTTGATTTCGTCAAACAAGTATACTAGAAAGTTAGCAATGTCTGGTATAGAGGGATCAAATATATCAACAGAATGATCCCTACACCAACGACGGAAAACCTTCCACTTAGCCGCATAGTTTAGCGAAGAGGAGGTCCTCCTACAGTTAGAAATCGCATCCACTGCTCGTCCTGTAAAGTGCTTGCCATGCAAGAAGGACCGCACAACGGAAAAACGTGAAGGTTGAGACCTTGCGGGTTGTGATGTAGTTGGCGCGATTTCCCCTGCCAAAGAAGATCCTCTCGTGGAGGGAGCTTCCGCGGTAGGTCCCACAACAGACACCTGAGTAGATTTATCCACGGTCTCTGTGGCGACAGAGATGCTACCAACAGAATCTTGCATTGAGATTGTTTTATCTTTAGCAATACTTGTTGAATTAACGGCGCTGGAGGATACGCATATCCTATCATTCCGTCCCAAGGGATCGATAGAGCGTCTACTGCAAATGCTCTTGGATCCGGACACGGGGACACATACGTCTGCAACTGATTGTTGAGATGTGTCGCAAATAAGTCTATCATTGGCCGTTCCCATTGGTAGCAAATCTGATTGAATACTTGTTTGTTGAGAGTCCACTCCGACGGCAACAAGCGACCCTTTCGTGAAAGGGAGTCTGCTAGCACATTCAGACGACCCGGTATGTGACGGACCGAAAGAAGAACATGATGTTCCAACGCAAACAGAAGGATTCTTTCCGTTAGATTGAACAACGGAACTGAATGAGTGCCTCCCTGATTCCGTATATACGCCACTACTGTCGTATTGTCGGATAGGATTTGGACATGAGCATCGTGAATAATGTCCATCCAGTGACGTAACGCAAGCCAAATTGACATCATTTCCTTGATGTTTATGTGCTTGCACAGGAATTGCAGATCCCAAAGACCCTGGCATCTCGAATCCGTTGGGATTAATGATGCACCCCAACCTGTTTGACTGGCATCCGTCATAATGGTAAAACTCGGATCCGGCAACTGCAGCGGAACTCCTTGAGTTAACCACTGAATGTTTGCCCAAGTCTGAATCTCTTGTTTCACTTGATCTGACAAGAGAACGTCTACATCGAGCGAATGAATTTTCACACTCCAATTCTGAGTCAGGAAAATTTGAAGAGGCCGTGTGCGTAGCCGTCCCATCGGAATGAGATCCGCGGCGGCTCCGCACAGACCTATCAGTCTCATAAATTCTCTCGCCGTGACTTTGTCTGTATTCAGACAATAGCGAGCGTAACAACTGACTAATTTCGCTCTGGTTAACGGCAGACGAACGAGATTGTTGTGCGTCTCGAAGCTCATTCCCAGATGAGTGAATGACTTGGACGGCACCAGATCCGACTTCTCCTCGTTTACTATGAAACCGAGACGTCGGAGCAATAGAAGAAGATTCTGAACATCGTTCTGAAGCGTTAACTCGTTGCCGTACCTCTGAAGAATGTCGTCCAGGTAGGCCGACGTTACCGCAGACGAATGAGCTCGGAAGTAGATCATTACCGAGTTCATTACCCGAGTGAAAGCCCAGGGTGCTAGATTCAATCCGAAGCACATGGCCCGGAACTGATACACCACTCCTAGGACTGCGAAGCGTAGATACTTTCGGAATGTCGGATGTACCATGACGTGAAAGTACGCATCTTTGAGATCTATGCTCGTTGCATAATCGTTCACCCGAATACTCGCTCTGACCGATCGAATCGTCTCCATATAAAACTTCGGAGCGACGATCAGCTTGTTTATCCAGCTCAAATCTATGACTGGACGGAACGAGCCGTCTGGTTTCGGAACCAGAAACAGATGGCTGTAGAATCCCAGCGATTCCTGGTTTTCTACGACCTCTACCGCGTTCTTCATTAAAAGAGACTGCACCTCTGATAGCAGAGCGTCTCTTTTCTGAGGGTTTGACGGAAGATGAGTCCACTTTGGACTTCGAGTTAATGGAGGCTTTCGTTTGAAGGATATCTTTAGACCTTCCGAAGTCACTCCTCTCACCCACGGGTCGTCCGTAATCGACGCCCACTCTTGAGAAAAACTTGACAACCTTCCGCCAACCGGAACGCGATAGAGGTTTGAGCCATCACCTCCTGGATCTGCGAGGCCTGCGGTAGGAGAAACCACGTCTTCCACGACCCGCACCTCGCCTCGTCGACCTCGGGGCGTCCGACCGATTGTCCCGGCCTGAAGGACGTCCCGAACGAGAGTCACTATCCTGACGGTCTCTCGAATAAGAGCTAGAGGACGCACCGGAACCTCTATAGGAACCTCTCTTGGGCGGATAAGACCCAGAAGTGCCCGCCTTATTCGTGTCTGCTGTATCCGACCTTTTAGGAGCGGATCTAAACAACAGAGAATCACTAGCTTTCTTTTTAATATTATCATAAATAGCGGAAAGCTTGCCGTCAAAGAGAAGATCTCCTGAGACCGAAGCGACTCTAAGAGAGTTCTTCACCTTAGAATCCACTAGTGTGGATGTAGACAGGGCTGCGTCACGTCTAACCAACTCCAGATTTGCCACTGAAAGGGCGGAGTTACACGTGGAATAAGCTACTGCCCTTGAAAGAAGTCTTAAGGAGGATTGTATATCCTGAAACTCTTCCCCTTGAAAACGCAGTGATAACGCCTTAGTAAGGTGATCTGCGTAAGATAAGGCATCTAAATTGGCTCTGTTAGACGCAATAGCTGTTTCCAACACTGCGGTTGGAATAGAAGCTGACGACGGTAATGATAGCTCTAAGTCTTCCGCCTCGTCGTCCATACGCAGAGGAACTCTCGGTATACCCTGACCTGCCGTGTCGAATTTATTCCTTGCATTAATGAAAGGCAGGTTGAGAGTATTTGCGGACAAGAAGCCTGCTTTCCCCGTCCTGGAAGCAAGTTTAAAAATAGCGTCATTCAATAATTCAAATGTTCTTGCAACATTATTGGACGGCGACGGAAACTCGGGAGCGATGTCCCTGAACCGCTCGAAAAAATCAGAGTCCAATGACGCTATAATTCTCCTGTCCGGAAGCGCAGCAGTCTGGCCCGACGGAACAACTTGAGGAAGAAAGTGCCGGATGAAGTCCACGGCAGCTTTGTGTTGTTCCGAAAGGGATAGCTCCAATTCATCCGTATCCCTTTCACCATCCGGTCGGACCTCCCGATGTTCCCGGTCGTCCGCCCCCGATGCTTCGGCGGAGCGTACCGACCCAGCGCCGTCGGATAATTCTCGATCCGACACCGTTTCTGTCGGCTGCTGGGATGCTGCGATAAGCTGTGCTATCTGCACTAGAATGTCCGACGTCGAGACCTGCGGAGGAGCGGTCTTTCGCTGCTTCGCCGAGGGCAGCTCCGCATCAGATGGCTCCCGCATACTTTTCCTATGCGAACGTCCGGAGTCCATCGGTCTCGAATCCCTGGCTGCCGGATGGTGTGACCTGGTCGCCGAAGAATCCTTCATCGGCGAAGCTGGCAAGATATCGGAGGTCACGCAGCCAAGGTGCGGTCGTGTGCGCCGACGAGAAGAGGAAGCCTTAACAGTCTCTGCGGACTGCTTATACAACGGAGCGTCCCGAGCGACGGACGTATGCTCCGCTAAAGACACATTTTGTACCACAACATCTGGTCCCAGATGTTGTTGTACGAGAGAGGGGCCTCTCTCGCTCGCGGCCCGGCTGGACCTGGACGAGCTAGGAACCGGACTAAAAGGCTTCCTCCGTTCTCGTTCACTATCCGCCGTCACTGGGTGTGCATCTATTATTTTTATAGTGCTCGCATCACCCAAAATTTCCTCTTGGACCGCATCGGACGAACCCGGCTGCCGAACCATTCGGTGAATGGACGCTACACCGGGCGAGCTAGCGGACGACATTTGTCTAATCTCCATGAGCACTTTTGCCGCTAGCTCTGTATTTAATTGTGACGACGGACGCACACTTGAAGAAGATAACATGGAAACATCACCCTGTTCTGGTTCCTCTGAAATAGAAACTGAGAGAGTAGAGTGACCTTGTGGAGAAAGAGCCGGCATCGCTCTTTCTCCAGAAACAACATATCGTGACACACGTTTCCAATGTTTCTCATCCCAATGTTCACATACAGGACAGGGATTAATGCGAGAACACTGACTACAATTAATGCAATAATCATGAAAGTCAGAGGAAGATTTCTTCCTATTACAATTTGAACAAGTTCCCTTCATTGTGAAAGAACAACAATAAGTCCTAGTTACTCGCAAAAACCCCTGACACAAAGATACATAATAACATGATCCATTAATAAATGAAAAAATAATTGCAAAACAAAATAATTTTGAAAAAATATTTTTTCAGAGAAGCCCAAGTTGCTGAAAAGTAACGTTGAGCCCCGATGGATCCGATGGCAAAGTGTGGTCAAAAATTTTAAAACTATATAAAATAATTAATGAGACACTTTCGGATAATATAAATGTATCTTATAATGAGATAAACTACCTCAAAGGCAAACAGCCCCCCTCAAAAAAGGCTGTTGCCAATGAAAACAAACAGTGTAAACACAGAAGAAAACATGACTCCAGGCACTGAAAAAACTGGCCCGGAATCAGTCATCAATTACACTCTATCTGATGCAAAACAGAGACTCCCAGGGGAGAATCTGCAGAACATCAGATGGAAGATGCAGAACACAAACGTTATACACCCATGGGTGAAAACGTAACTATGGGGAAAATAACAGAAAACATTCTGTAACCAAGCAACTCTCCCAGGGAATTTTTAGAAATGAAACTTCTCAAAAATATGCCAAAAGCATGGGAGAATTGCAAGGGGGGACTTTAGAAGGTTAGGGGAGAGGAAACACTGAATAAGCAGTGCAACAATTAGCAAGAATGACAACAAGAGGCGTTTGCCTCGAAAATAGGCAACTTAACATAATTTCAACAAAAAATTTTAAGTACAGCCCTGATTATTTTTTGCCACTTCTTTTTTCCTCTCCTCCTTCTATCCTCCTTAGAATCACATTTTCTCCAAGAATTACGTGTCTGGCATCCTTTAAACTGAGATTTACAAGCACAAAGATCAGTGAGATGTTGACTGATGAAGGGCCAAACAGAGAATGATATTTGGCGCCAATTTCGGGACGACTGCGTCACTGCGCATGCGCAGTAGAGTCGTACTATGGAGGTCCTTTAGGACATGATTTCTTTTTGTTTTGGATGCAAATTTTGGGGATTGGGGGGCAAAATTTGTGTTTGGCCCTGGTTTTTGTGGAGTTAGCACCAGCTAAGTCTGGGTCATTGGTACAGTATAAAAATATCTCTTTTTTATTTTTAAACTTCCACCCCTGATGCCCTATATTTTATACATTACTTTATACGAGGAAACAGGAGAGTCAGTCTTGTATTTTGAGGAAGTACAGTAATAATTTAATCTTGCTCCCCTCTAGGGAGGTACAATAATTAACACCAGGCCTGGTGTTCTAGAAGGTATGGGAGTATAAATAATTGCCTATCTCACAGTTTGCTATTATTAGACTCAAGTTTTGGCCTGAGATTGTTGAGAGTCTGAATGTTTCTCCTAGAGTAGTAGGCGTGTAGCATACCTACATGCCTGAAAGAAAGTCAGCCAGTGGGAAACTAATGATCAAAACCTTTTCTGTATAGTTGTTTCTGGAGGTCACAGAGTAGGATTAAAGTTCACTTTTATTCATTATTCTTCTTCAAAAGTCAATCAAAAAATTTCATAATCATGCCAGCCCTATTGTTGTCTAGTCATGGACTGCCAACTTTTGCATTACACAAAAATTTATGCAATTTAAAAAGGTTAGGCTTTTCTGAGATGAAAGAGGTATGTAATAAATTTGCTGAATTTAGCTAAAATTCACATATTTAAGTCAAAAAGTTTGTGAAAACTGTTTTTTTCTAAAATATTACTTTTTATTTAATGCTCAGGCATCAATTCACGCTGAAAAATTAAGTCATATTCCCCTGTCGGTCGGCAAAACGAAATATCAAAATGATATTTAGAAATCGATATTTCATCGTAGGTTCGGATGACGAATCACATGTACTTTAAACGAGTCAGCACATCAGTAATGAATTCCAGAGTCCCAAATACAAACGAATTCGAATAATTGATAGTGACAGTGACTAAATCAATTCATTAAATCAGCGGTTTCAAAGTTTGACTTTCTCATTCACCTTCCAGCGAAAAGCCGAAATCACTTTCAAATTTCTTCAGTTCAACTTCACACGTCTTCAGTGCATTGAGTTCAAAAAAAATAAAATGACGTGTCTTGTTATTGAAAATAAGAAAGTGGTGTTTTTTGTTATTGTTCTATTTCTTCGAAACACATTGCGATTATTTCAATTCGCCAGCCTTGGTAAATCGTAAAGTTAGGGGAGAAATAAGACGGGACTACTTTTTGTGCGGATATTCACACATTCCAATGGTTGGAGTTTGGTTGTTGTAATTTTTGTATGGACGCCGGTTCGGCACATAAATTTTGCGCCTTAATGGCAAATAAAGGCCACAAATTGGAGAGTTTGTAGTCGTAGAGCATTAAATAAAAAGAAAATTCACGAAAATTTGATGGACTGCCAACTTTTGCATTACACAAAAGTTGGCAGTACATCAAATTTTCGTGAATTTTTATGGGTGGCTACAAGAAATATGAGGATCTTCACTCGCGACTGCGTCGCTCGTGAAGATCCTCATATTTCTTTGTAGCCACTCACGAGATATTTTCGGTATTCATCAAATTTTCGTGAATATCCTCTATATTTTTTTTTTAGAAATGAAAGAACCAGTCAGCTTTTAATTGACAGATATACTATTTTCGATAAATTCACATGATAATGCTCTTCTGACCATCTCAACAAGAGTGAACATGGTGGCTCAGTGGTTATGGCATTGGACTTAAAACTGAAATACCCACGATTTGATCCCTACCAGGGTTAATTGTGTTGTGTCCTTGGGCAAGGCTCTTAATCCTGATAGTCCACGTGGGAGCATGGTGGTGCTGTGTACAAAGGCATACTGATCATTGATGGTACACTTGTCTTCAACCAATGGTGTGTTTGTTGGTGGTTAACCTCACATATTTATGCACCATGGCTAATCGTGACACAACATGGAGATGAAGTCAAGTTTAGTCAATCGTTGATTTACATGTTGCCCATTTTAGAGGACTTCCACCCCAAGCATTGGTGACTGGGTCCTATTTTACTAGTAAAGCGGAACTGGTTTCAACCAATGGTAATCCTGCTCGTGAGGAGTATTAATAATACATTGGGGAGTCTGACAGTTGCTCACCACTGCTCAGTGGTTCCCTCCAGGTACTCTGGCTTCCCCCACCTTTAAAACTGTCTAACATGAGGTGACCCTGGCTGTCGGAAGTGTTGTTATAAATAAATAAATAAAAAAATAAATAAAAAAAATAAATATTTATTTATTTATTGGTGTTTTAAAGTCATATACTTATGCACAATGGCTTATCATGACCGTGACAGTTTTATGGGTGGAGGAAGACGGAGTACTCGGAGAGAACCACCGAGCAACGACGAGCAGCTGCCAGCTCCCCAACATTGTAACTCCACACTGGAGCACAGGCAGGGTTAGATTGGCTGAAGACATGCATACCATCAACGTCAGTACGCCTTAGTACACGGCGCCATCGTGCCCCCATGTGGACAATTGGGGTTAATTGCCTTGCCTAAGGACATAACGCGGGAGTCTGAATCAAATAAAAAAATAAATCTGAACAAGAGTTGACAGGGATCAGCAAATTAGTTGAAATTTTTCATCCCTGACTTTTAGATTCCCACTGGGGTATGTTCTGAGAGCTCATTCGAACAACAGATCATAAACAATTCTCCACAATTTTTTTTAACTGCCAGATTCTGTATTGATTTTTTGTGGGAATTCATATTCTGACTTACACCTATCAACACTACTGTTTTTCATACCAGCAGTGATGCCCTGCTTAAATTGTGCACTGATTATTCAAGTCTTTAATCACAAACTGATTCCAATTATTTGCAGTACTGTGATCACAAAAAAACTGGCAGAGAATTTCGGCTGGATCACGGCCCTCTCATTATCCGGTCAAAATTCTCTTCCAGTTTTCCTCCCCAAAACACTGTAGAATCTAACCAGTCAAAAAGGAAATATGCAAATACTGAGCCTGATAAATGCTATTTCTTTTCATTCACTTGATAGAGTTGAGTGGTACTGAAAGTTCAAGTTCTGTATCGGGTATCTGTATTTTTTAGATGATTTACCTCGGTATCAGTACGGTACGGTATTCAGTGTCAACAACATGCATGTACTCACAGCGATACCAATATCCAACTAGAAACTGTTTTAGCACACTAAAACATATGTCTCCCCTTCCTTTCTATTTAATGCACTGCAAATTATATATACATGAATAATATTGACAATCATACCAAACACACCGGCCATGGTGATACATCCACATGCCAAATATCTAAGGTCTAGGTCAAAAGACAAAAAAGTTATGCCCCGGACAAAGTTTACCTTAAAAAGCACAGAAATCTGACCTTCAGGTCAAAGGTGAAGATCACATGAAGGTCACTATGGTACGTGACACACTGGCTCATGGAGATACATCCACATGCCAAATATCTAAGGTCTAGGTCAAAAGACAAAAAAGTTATGCCCCGGACAAAGTTTTCCTTAAAAAGCACAGAAATCTGACCTTCAGGTCAAAGGTCAAGGTCACATGAAAGTCACTATGATACGTGACACACTGGCTCATGGTGATACATCCACATGCCAAATATCTAAGGTCTAGATCATAAGACAAAAAAGTTATGCCCCGGACAAAGTTTCCCTTAAAAAGCACATAAATCTGACCTTCAGGTCAAAGGTGAAGGTCACATGAAGGTCACTATGGTACGCGACACACTGGCTCATGGTGATACATCCACATGCCAAATATCTAAGGTCTAGATCACAAGACAAAAAAGTTATGCCCCGGACAAAGTTTGTATGAGAAGAAGAAGAAGAAGAAGAAGAAGAATATGCACTAAAACAATATGTCTCCCTTCTGGGAAGGGGAGACATAATGATATTTTTGGTACACTGCCCAGCTATCATTCACCGTTTTAAAGCAGACAAATCTGCCAAAGTGTCAACCATCAGTCATTTGATGTGACAAAAAAGCTGAGACAAAATAAACCTGGGTATTTTCTCTCAGCTTCTTTGTTACATCAAATGACCAGTGATGACTGCCTTTAGACATACACAGTCCATGGTATCTTCTTGTCATGAATTATACTTCATATTATGTTGTTGTCCTTTTAGATTTTAACTTGTGTCACAAATATTTTTCAGTACCTATATTTTTTGGAATTTTCAGATTCCATTGGTATGGTAAATCTGTACAGGTTCAATACCGATATCGAACAGTATTTACAGTTTTCTGACCATCTCTATCTCTTGATGCAGACTTGATTTTGCAGAATTTTAATTAAGAAATGTCAACTGATGTGGTGCAATAAAATCCTGATCTTATCAACAATACCACCTTTGTGACCAGGGGTCGATTTATTTTTTTAAAAACTAAGTAGCAGTTTACCAACTTGGGTAAATTTTGATTAGCATTTCATGTTATTTTATGTTTGTGTCATGTGAAATTGATTAGCAAAACAGTGAAGTCCACTTAATTGTATATCTCTTAATTGAATAACCCTGTTAAATGAATATAATTTCCAAACACCAAACCATTTACCATACTTTCAGTGCAAATTTGCCCTGTTAAATGCATATGGGTTATAGACTATACTCCTGTTAATTGAATAAACAAGAGCACCGCTGAGGCGTGCCAAAATACGCCCATTTTTTGTTGTTGCCTGTACAGTAGACCCCACTCAATTGGATATCTTTTAAATGAATATTCCTGTTAATTGAATATAATTTCCAAACACAAAACCATTTACCATACCTTCAGTACAAATTTGACCTGTTAATTGGATATAGGTTATAGAGTAGACTCCTGTTAATTGAATAAAAAATCCTGTAATATGTCAAAAAATTTCCTGATAATCAGTGATAATCACTAAATTCCCTATGTTTATAGACATATTTGGCCTCAGTACATCCAATACAGACATTTAATCTATTCTATGTTTTTGACTGAGCTCTATAACCTCTGTCAAACAAGATATAATAGAATAAATGCTCAGTTTATATCTAGAAACAGGAAAGTGACCAACATCAGTTAATTGAATACTCCTATTAAGTGAATAATTTTCATTGGCAAAGTGACCATTCAATTAACAGGTTCCATTGCACTGTTGATATTACCAAGAGCCATATCTCACGTAATGGGGGACAGACAGAAAAAAATACAGCTGGACATGTATTTTGAGGGTGAAGTCCTTTAGTCTGTACAGGAGACTCTCCAGGTGGTGAACCATACCAAATATTATTGAAATGTACAGCCCTGGTAATTCACCCTCAGCAATCAGCAATGCCGAGGAAACGAAAAATATCCACTGCAAAAATGCTGCCGAGGATGGCTTCTTCAGAAAGCCTAGTGGTGGCAGAAATTGCACTACTTCCAGGTTACACAAGGAATCAAACCATGTGGGTTGCACTATGCTGTATTGCTAATCTTACAATTTACAGTACAAGTTGCAGCATAACCACTAGAAACTATGTGTTCTGCTTCTTCTATGTTGATAACACTAGAATCTGACATCAGTTTCTGGAAAGCTCTGCAAGAGCTTTCCAGAAACTGATGTCAGATTCTAGTGTTATCAATATAGAAGCAGTGAGATACTTAGTTCGTGGTTATGCTGCATCTTATTTTTACCCATACTATACATATTGAACAAGTCGCCTGTTTACTTCTAAGACTTCTTCTCAGCATTCACATGGTTCATAATATTGGCATTATCTAAATGAGTGAAAGATTCAGCACATTGATTGTGATTATATACACATGTATCTCGAACTACTTTCACATGTTAAAATTACTTGAAAGTTTTCAATTCACCGCATACTACATATACATGGCAATTGAGACTATGCCCTGCCCCCGATGATTTTTACACAATCGAACAGGCTTCACAGCAAATGCCGTAAAAGCACCAGTTTTCCACAGCAATTTTTTGCCGAGGAAACAAGGATGAATTACCAGGACTGAATGTAAGAACTTTTGACTGAGTTATCCCCAAGAGAGGGAGAACATATGTAAATCAGTATACCCACCAATCTTAAGAGTAGGGGTATAATGAATAAATAAAGATAGATACTGACCTGATTATTAATTCCAATTACGTTGTGGAATTCTACTAGCAATAAGTAGAAAATGGAACCAAAACTTCAGCAAATTTAAGAGTTAGTTTGACCTCAGTTTACATTTGATAATTTTCTTCCACTGATATATGAAAAGTTACAACTGTTATCTTGCTGCTGTTCAAGAGCAAATGTGTAAAAACTAGATGGACTGTCACTCAGTATACCCCCAATGTGGCATACCGCCTAGTGTGGGTGACAGAAAAGGGGCTTTCAATTTTTCTAAGTAAAAAAAAATCAAATATGTCCACCAGTTGGCCATCTTGAATCCGATTGGGAAAAAGATTATGTCAAGCACTGCTCCTCATCATGTTATTCATTTTGGTGAAGTTTCATGAAAATGCAACTAAAACTGTAGAAGTAGTTCACTCCACAAGTATTTTGCAAAATCCAAGATAGCCTCCAGTTGGCCATCTTAAATCCAATCTGGAAAAAATTTATGTCACGCACTGCTCCTCATCATGTCGATCAATTTATATTGAGTTTCATGAAAAAGCAGCAAAAACTGTAGAAGTAGTTCACTCCACAAGGATTTTGCAAAATCCAATATGGCCACCAGTTGATCATCTTGAATCCGATCTGGAAAAAAATTATGTCACGCACTTCCCCTCACCATGTTGACCATTTTTGTGAAGTTTCATAAAGATGCGACTAAACCTGTGAAAGTAGTTCGTTCCACAAGTTTACATGTGCAACAGACCGATGACGACGACAGACGGACAAGTTGACTCCTATATACCCCCCTAAACTTCGTTTCGTGGGGGTATAATAAAGGGCCATAACTCTACCGCAAATGAGCCACTAAAAACAGAAATGAAACCCATCCTGTATTTTGTTATACTAAATATACATGCCAAATTTAACTCAGCTCAAACCATTACAACTAAAGTTATCATCCAGAAACAAAATGTGTCCACAGATGCATGGACAGACAGACCGACGGATGGACAGCGAGACCATTCACACAATACATGTCGTTTTTCAAATGGGCATATATAAACCAAATTTCTTTCCATTCGATCCATTATAACTGAAGTTATTATCCGGAAACGAAAAAATTGTGCTAAATTCTCATAAACAAAGGGCCATAACTCTCCTGCAAATGGGCTTTCAAAACCCAAAATGAAACTCATCCTGTATTTTGTTGTAATAAACCCACATACCGAATTTCTTTCCATTCTGTGTAAAACATCTTATGTTATCGTCCAGAAATGAGAATTTGGGCTCAATTCCCTTAAAGGGTCATAACTCTACTGCAAATTAGACGCTAGAAACGGAAATCGAACCAATCCTGTATTTTGTTATACTAAATCCACATGCCAAATTTATCTCAGCTCAAACCATCACAACTAAAGTTATTTCAAACGGGCGTATAAAAAAATTGCAATATGTCATGGAAATAACCTGAAAATGACCAAATTCTCCTTGTTTATAAACATATTTGGCCTCAGTACATCCATTACAGGCATTTAATCTATTATATCTTGTTTGGCAGAGCTCCTTGAGCTCTGTCAAACATGATATAATAGAATAAATGATCAGTTTATCTCTAGAATACAGCCCAGTGACAAATCCCTCTTAACTGTATACTCCTGTTAATTGAATAATTCTCACTAACAAAGTGGCAATTCAATTAACTAGGGCTGAAATGGTTAACCGGTTAACCAGTGAATAACCGATCGTGGGTGTGACCGGTTATGATTTCCATAACTGCTTAACCATTACCACATATAACATGTATCAACTCAAGTGGAGTTAAAACGATCATGAAGAAGCAAGCGAAAAACATCAATGCTGTTACTGGATACACTATCTGAACTAATACACACATTGTATATCTTCGTCACGGTGATGTTTTGGCAGCTTGGATGGTGCT
The DNA here is from genome assembly GCA_031216915.1 of Pictodentalium vernedei. Classification (NCBI taxonomy): domain Eukaryota; kingdom Metazoa; phylum Mollusca; class Scaphopoda; order Dentaliida; family Dentaliidae; genus Pictodentalium; species Pictodentalium vernedei. Next base: position 275,136,129 of record CM062292.1, read on the forward strand.
AACAGTCTCCAAACAGTTGAGATACATATAGAGGGTGGATAATTTTTTCATAAATTATAATCACTTCAGCTGAGGAAAACTTGACAAGAAATTTATTCAGAGTTATCAGATGAGAATGTTATACAAGGTTTGTGTTTCCATTTTGTTGTGGTAATATGCCATCGCGCTATCAGCAAAAAAAATATGGAGATGAGAAATTTGGGGAGGGGTGCTATCAAATGGAGCCTTGAAACGTGCTATCAGATGGAGCCTTCTGGTGGCTTGTCATGAGCAAATGTGCTTGTTTTTGGGGGGGAATGCAAAAAAGTTCCCTTTTGACAGCATGTTTCAAATTGCCCCAAAATCCCTGTTCATCGGTGAATATTCCGTTGTTTTGTTTTTAAATATAATGACAGGCTTCTGTGGTTCGTATTTACTCTATTCTAAAATGTACTAACCATGACTGATTATTGAGGAAATTCAAATTTAGTTTAAAGAGGTTACCTGTATTAGTGTATTGAAATTATTCTTTTCACTTTTGGGGGGTCCATGGTATAATCGTATTTGGATATTAAATAAACTTTCCTCGAAATGACCAATGATAAAAATCTCCCCATTCAGCTTGATACTGAAAGCACATGGTTTCTGACAGAAATAAAACAAGTATCGAACTACCACAATGACCACACACTTCACTTAAATGCAATATCTACGCATCTGCTGGCCACTGTTAATAATTTCTATGTATATGTTTGAATGGACATAAAACAAAAACTGTTGTAGGCTAGCCTTGCACAAATGACATTTTCAAGACAGTTGGCCAATATTTTGGGGCTTTCAGTATCAATACACGAAACTCAACACAATAATTATTAATATTCATGACCTTTCTACGGTGAAGTAATGTGAAATGTTCATCAGTTTATCAAATGTGGTTTCTTTTGCTGAACTGGAACTTGCCTCTTGCTCCCCATTTATACTGTCCTGATAGATTTATTTCTCCACATAATTTTGAAAGCTTGAACTCTAAAATCGGTTTCAAATTCAGTCGAAGTCTGATGGAAATTTAGGGTTACAATCAACTAAATGAGGGACTATTACTCGATACACTTTTTAGGGTCAGTTGGGTTACCCATAAACAGGTTTTTGTGTGTGTGTGTTGGGGCTGACATTTTACAATATTACATCCTCGGCAATTTATTATTGCTGACGATGTGTATTGCTAAACGACATTTTCCTCAGAATTGCCAATCACTGAGATTTCACTGCCAGGACTGATTATGGCATTTTTCAGTTTAATCTCGCTCTTAGTTAATCTACCGAAGACATATGCCAATGGAATTCTTTGGATAACCATGGTTAATAGGTTAACCACGGTTATCAGAAGTTCTTAACTGGTTATGAAAATCCTGTAACCATTTCAGCCCTACAATAAACAAGGTTCTACTGTACAGTTAAATCGAGCCCTGTTTGTGATCACAGCACTATACATGTATTACTTGTCACTTGAAATAAAGACTTTGAATTTTCCTTTTACCTTCATGATGAATAATATTACCTGGTATAAGTCATACATAAACATCTGTCCCATTTTGTACACTGGTATTGTTGCATATATTGGACATGCCACGCCACACTTTCCTATCAAATATGGCAGTGCTCCAAGGTGAATGTTGTCAGGATAACTCAATAATATTGCATCAATAGTACCAATATGTCTAAAACAAAAAGAGGAAATAGAAAATACTGCTTCAAAAAATACAATAAGGACTGATTTGACTCTTAACTGATTGAGTGATGGAAGCCCATATTTGGGCATTATTGTAAAGTGCAGGTATAAAGACCTCATATTCTGTGGACAGGTATCATATTATCTTTGAAATAAAATCATTTCATCTTTAAGGATTTACCTACCTTCAGTTTATGGGAGAGTGCCCATAGAGTACCTTTAATAATTTCCCAGTAGGCATATCGTCCCCTGAGTTCCAATGTGTTCTATGTGCCAGTAGGCAAATAGAACACATTGGAACTCAAGGGCGATATGTTCATCTGGATTGGAGTCTTAGATAATAATTAAGACTGCTAATAATTATTTATTACATGCCCTATTACTTTTTTTCCAGTTCCATATTTACAAATCCGTACAGGACACATGTTCCATTAAGATTTCTGTTGACGAACTATTTTTCTGCCTAATGTCATTGATCATTAAAAGAAATAATTTTCGTAATCAGCCAATCGAAACATCGCATTCTGACCTAGATGAATTCAGAAGCTGCTGAGACAGCAAATAAATTGAATGTCAACTGGAAAAGGTTTTTGGTTCAAATCGAGCAAAATTAATTAAATTAAACTTATTCTATAAATGGTGAGTCATTTTATAACACTGACTTTGAAGTGATTATCTCTCAGATAATGGCAGTTTCAGTCTTAAAAATTCGAATAAATAACCTATCTGGAAACAATTTTCATTTATATTTTTCTGTTTACACATTGACCTGTCATACATGTTTGCCAATCACACCCGAGGTTTGTTTTTGTTTTAATTTCAAGCAGATGATCAGTAAATAACAAAGAGTTTTAAAGTGAAATTTTCTCTGTGTGATGTTTGAATTTTTAAATTAATGAACTCTATGTCATAAAGATGTGTAATAAACACAGAATGCCACAATGTGTGAATGTAATCATCAATAGGGCACTAATGCCTAGAGCTGGGAGGTTAACCACAACCACGGGTCGGGATCGGTAGTGAGAGACTACCGAAAATCGCAACCACACTCCAGTAATCACAACTGCAAATTTGTTTTTAAATTCCAGTACATTTTAAGATACTGCACGTAATATCAAATTACCAGAATGACCACATAATTCATTTATAATAAATGCAATATCTAATTCATTTATAATAAATGCAATATCTACGAATCTGCTGGCAAACATCAAACAATTTCTACATATGTTTGAATGGAATTAAAAAACAAAACTATTGTACACTATACTTGCACCAATGACATTTACAATACAGTAAGCCAACATTTGAGGCTTTCAGAATCAATACATGAAACTCATCACGATGTTCATTAATATTCATGACCTGTCAACACCAAGGCTGAAGCAATGTAAAATGTTCATCTGTTTATCAAAAGTAGTTTCCTTTGATGAACTATTACTGCTCTTCATTTATACTGTCCGATATATTTATTTCTACACTTAATTTTGAAAGCTTGAACATCAAAATCGTTTTCAAATTCATAGTTCAAGTCGGATGGAAATTTAAGGTTACAATGACCTAAATGAGCAACTTTTACTTGATAAAATGGCTTGGCATAATTGTTTAGGGTCAGTCGGGTTATCCTAATCACAGTTTGGGGGGGGGGGGGGGGGGGGGGGATTGCCTGACATTTTACAACCTTACAGGCATAGATATGTTATCATTATTTATTAAACTGATACAATCAACAGAAGATGCCTTGTTAGTTGTGAGTGGAAGATATTGTAATTAAGGGCTGATCTGATAGGTATATACAGATAGTTTCTGTATGCTCATGGACAATCGAAACTGCAACCAAGGTTTTCTTATTTAAAAACACAAAACCGGAACCAGTGTAAATCCCACAACCTCTCAGCTCTACTCATGCCAATGCAGAAGGATAGAACTCATGGCAGTTGCACCTCTCATTTGATCCTTCTGTGCTGACACTCGTGCCCTATTGCCGAATGCATTCACACATTGTGTTGTTCTGTGTACGTTAGAGCTGTGCGGTATTGAAATTTCAGGTTCAGTATCGGTATTTTTCAAGTAAATACCTCGGTTTTCGTATGGTATTCGATATATGAACAGAACACTGAAAGTAGTCGCAAACTGACCCATTTTCCCAACATTCAACCACATAGTAACTTAACAGCATGGACATCTCATAGACTTGACAAGGATTCACCTGCAATGACTAATTAGTCTTGCAAGTTATTTAATGAATGATAACTTGCCAAGCTTATCAGTTGGAGTCTATGTTCTTCGTACCATGCCTCTCCCCTAATGAGTTGAGTAGAAGAATCATATGTTCTTTACCTTCAAAGTGTTTCAGTAAGTTTTCACTAGTATTAACACTCTTGGTCAGTCCTTCCCTCATCTTTCAAAGTGGCAACAAGATTAATGTCTACTGTCCAGTGAATCCAGTGTTCAATATCCACTCAAATATGCATGTAAACTGACGTAATGCAACTGTAAATAATCTCCCTATGATAATCCCAGTTGTGAAAACATTGTGCAGTCATTGCTAATCTTACAATGCTTCAATGACATGGTGTCATCCATCTTTCATCGTTTGGGTTCATCCTTGAAATCATGCAAAGTAACACGATTTTTCATGATAAATTAGAGTACATTTTCATTTTCCATGAGAAAAATGTAAAAATCGATGATTTACTAATAGCAGCAAATCATTTTCAAGGCATTTGCTGTGCCTCGATCGATCAAATGAACTTCGATAATGCTAAATCTGATGTCGCCTGTTGGCTTCCGTACATTGTTTTTTTAATGGGTCTTAAAATGTTGGTGAATCACGTTTTTTTCAGATTAGACTGGTGTGCAGTATAAATTATTTATTCAAAAGAATATAAAGCAGATGATCTGATATAAAAGTTTAAGGGCTTGTATTTTAATAAAATGATCAGCTGTTAAAAGTATCTGCAACTTAAAATAGCAATGCTGAATTGAAAGAAATGCTATGAAGAATCGCCGAGAAGTGATAACCACCAGCAGTACTACCGTTTGTATGTCAAGTAGTAAACGTACTGAATTGTCAATACCAGTGGATTATTTCCAACCAATAGTCAACCAGTCAACCACCCACCCAACCCCCAATGCCCCCTGTGAATAAATTGCACAGTAATTTCCAGAAAATATATTGAATCAGCCTTAATGTAAGGAACACTGGGACTGGGTAGTACTTCTTCAGAAAAGGAAGTACCAAGTGAACAAGTAGCCATTTTTCATATTTCTGTTGTCGCTTTTTAATTTCTTTCTCTGACGTATTCGGCAGCATCTGGTGCTAGCTGTCCTTACAAAATACACATTTGCACGTTTTCCTTATCAATTCGATCAAAACATGTGACTCACAGCCTTTCAGGTTTACAATCCTCCTTGATGAGTTGACTTTCTGTCAATTTCGCAGAAAAATATGAATACCGAAATGAGCGCTATTTTGATTTGGTTTCGGTAAGGTTTGCAGTGTCCCTTTAATACTGACCCCAATACACATGTTGTATAACAAATATTAACAAGAGGCCCCAGGGGGCCTGAGGGCGCTCACCTGACATGGTAGCCTAAATATCAACCCAGAGAATTGATTTCCACAAGTTGCATCTGCTCCTCCTAATAAAAGCTGAAACCAAATATCCAAATATTCTGACAGGTGGATCTAAAAAAAGATTTTTAAAGAATATTCCTCATACTGAACTAAGTCATAATTCGGGCTCCCACAGGGAGCCCATAAATGAATCCAGGGACTTGGCTTTAACAAACCTGAAACTCACACCCCAAAGGATTCTGCACACCAATTATCAAAATATTCCGACTGCTGGATCTGAAGAAGAAGATTTTTAAAGAAAATTCCTCATTTTGAACCAAGTTACAATTCGAGCTCCCACAATCAGCCCAAATATGGACCTAGGGACATGGCTTGAACAAATTTGAATCTTACCCACCTAAGGATGCTGCATAAAAAATATCAAAAGCATTCAACTGCTGGATCTGAAGATTTTTAAAGAAAATTCCTCATTTTGAACTAAGCTGTCATTCAGGCTCCCATAGTGAGCCCAAATATGAACCAAGAGACTTGGCTTGAACAAAGTTGAATCTCAGCCCCCTAAGGTTGCTCCATGCCAAATATCAAAACATTCCAACTGCTGAATCTGAAGAAGAAGATTTTTAAAGAAAAATTCCTCATATTGACTACGTTATAATTTGGGCTCAAATATAGTCCCATGGACTTGGCTTTAACACACTTGAATCCCCCCCCCCCCCCCCCCCCCCCCACAAGGATGCTACTCACCACATATCAAACCATTCCGACTGCTGGATCTGAAGAAGAAGATTTTTTAAGAAAATTCCTCATTTCGAACAAAGTTACAATTCAAGCTCCCACAGTGAGCCCAAATATGGACCTAGGGACATGGCTTGAACAAACTTGCATCTCACCCCCCTAAGGATGCTGCATACCAAATATCACAAGATTCTGCCTGCTGGATCTTGAGAAGAAGATTTGCCTGAAATGCACTAAGTTCAAATTTGGGCTCCTATACTGAGCCCAAATATAAACCCAGGGGGCCGATTTGAACAAACTTGAATCAGATCCACCCCACAATGTTGCATACCAAATATCACAAGATTCTGCCTGCTGGATCTGGAGAAGATTTTTGAAGAAATTTGCCTGAAATGCACTAAGCTTGAATTTGGGCTTCTATAGTGAGCCCAAATATGAATCCAGGTGGCCGATTTGAACAAATTGGAATCAGATCCACCCCACAATGTTGCATACCAAATATCAAAAAGATTCTGCCTGCAGGATCTGGAGAAGAAGATTTTTGAAGAAATTTGTCTGAAATGCACTAAGTTCGAATTCGAGCTTCTATAGTGAGCCCAAATATGAATCTAGGGAGCCGATTTGAACAAAATAGAATCAGATCCACCCCACAATGTTGCATACCAAATATCAAAAGATTCTGCCTGCTGGATCTGGAGAAGAAGATTTTTTAAGAAATTTGCCTGAAAAGCACTAAGTTCAAATTTGGGCTCCTATACTGAGCCCAAATATAAACCCAGGGAGCTGATTTGAACAAACTTGAATCAGATCCACCCCACAATGTTGCATACTCAATATCAAAAGATTCGGCCTGCTGGATCTTGAGAAGAAGATTTTCAAAGAAATTTGCCTGAAATGCACCAAGTTCAAATTTGAGCTCCTATACTGAGCCCAAATATAAACCCAAGGGGCCGATTTGAACAAACTTGAATCAGATCTACCCCACAATGTTGTATACCAAATATCAAAAGATTCTGCCTGCTGGATGTGGAAAAGAAGATTTTCAAAGAAATTTGCCTGAAATGCAGAAGTTCAAATTTGGGCTCCTATACTGAGCCCAAATATAAACCCAGGGGGCCGATTCGAACAAACTTGAATCAGATCCACCCCACAATGTTGCATGCCAAATATCAAAAGATTATGCCTGCTGGATCTGGAGAAGAAGATTTTTTAAGAAATTTGTCTGAAATGCACTAAGTTCGAAATCGGGCTCCTATACTGAGCCCAAATATGAACCCAGGGGGCCGATTTGAACAAACTTGAATCAGATCCACCCTACAATGTTGCATACCAAATATCAAAAGATTCTGCCTGCTGGATCTGGAGAAGAAGATTTTTTCATGTTTTTCCCATTGCCTACAGTGCTAAAAAGTGCTGACTCAGCACTTTTTCAAAGTCCCGAAACTGTACCCTATGATAAAACCGATGGCAATTTTTTTTTACCAATTCTTTCTGTTGGCCCTAAGGAAGCTTCACACCAAATAAAAATTCTCGGTGCTGTGCAGTTTTGGAGATATGGGCGTTTTAATTTTTTTCTATTTTTAGCTCCGGCGGTTCCCATGGGGCTACGTGGAAAAAAAATCAGCATAAATTAGGTACTTATGACCCAATAAGCCCTCACATAAAATTTGATTCAAATCAGCCTCTCGGTTTGGAAAATAGAAATTTTGGGCGGGGCAAAAAATTTTGCCCCTCCCATAACGACGCCAAGTATAGCCCCACAAACTTCTCTTGAACAAATCTGAGTCTACACCTCAAAAGGAAGCTGCACACCAAATATCAAGTCTCTGCTACTGCTGGTTCATGAGAAGAAGATTTTTTAAGATTTCAGCACACTTTTTGGGTGTGGCCCTACCCACGGGCGAGGCAACTTGATTTGAACAAAATCAAATTGTGATGTCATAACAAACTATTATCTCAAATATCAATTAAATTGGTTCAGCGGTTTGGGAGGAGAAGACGCAAACACCATGTTCACGGACGACGGACGACGGACGGTGAGTGATCACTATAGCTCTCCTGACTGAAAGTCAGGTGAGCTAAAAACTTCTGACTGGTAGATTTTTAAAAAATATTTCACATATTGCACTAAGTTAAAATTTGAGCTCCCACAAGGAGAGACTTGATTTCCACATTTTGTCTTGTGGATCTTAATAAGAAGATTCTTAAAAAGGTCCCCATATCGAACTAAGTTAAATTTTTGGCTCCCACAAGGAGCTCAAATCTAAACCCAGGGACATAATTAGAACAAAAACACTAAATATCAGATTTTGACTGGTGGATCTGAATAAGATTCTTAAAATATATTCCTCATATTCCACCAAGTTAAAATTTGAGCACCCATAATGATCCCAAATATTAACCCATGGACTTGATTTGAACACATTTGAATCTGAATTTATTTATTGATGTTTAAGGTCACATTCTTATGCACAATGGCTAATCGTGACCGTGACAGTTTTATGGGTGGAGGAAGTCTGAGTACACGGAGGGAACCACTGAGCATCGACTAGCAACTGTCAGCTCCTCAACATTCTAACTCTGTTCAAGCTCCGCTCAAGCAGGGTTACAGCGGTTGAAGACATGTGCACCATCGACATGCAGAATGCTTTAGTACACAGAGTCATCATGGCCCCCATGTAGGCAACCAGGATGAAGTAACTTGAATCTGAATACATTAATGCTGTATATCAAATATCAAAAGATTCTGATTGGATGATCTGAAGAAGATTTTAAAAGAATATTCCTCATATTGCACCGAGTAAACTTTCAGGCTTCTGTAGGGAGTCCAAATATAAACCCATGGACTTGATTTGAACAAACTTCAGTTTGAGCCTACCCAATCCAAAAGATGGTGTATACCAAATATCAAAAGATTTTGACTGGTGGATCTGAAGTGGACTTTCGAAGAAATTTTTTATTAATTATTTATTTGTGTTTAAGGTAGGGCTGTCACGATTAATCGATTGTCGATTGGTCACAGCGAAATTGATTAGTATTTTTCATTGTCAAATAATCGGTAAACTGTACCCCGTTTTAGATGTTTAATAATTAAAAGAAAATTGATGAAAAAACTACTGTTTCTAAAGGTAAAGGGTAAAGAACGTCAATGTCAAACCTCAAGAAGCTGTTAGAAGCATTTGTCTTTTAGGTACATTCAAAGCTTTGATGTTCTGAACTTTTGAACTGTCAATGTAATAATCAAGACCAGCCAGCAGCTGCGAATTTGTGAAGTTGCGACAGTGTGTCTGTGATGTTCTTCCTTCAAAAGTTAGAACACTCACCTTTGAAATACTGATAAGGTGCTTTCACTTGTATAACTAAAATATCTAAACTCAACATTTAAACAGAGACATAACTCCTACCCCCCCCCCCCCCCCCCACCCCAAAACAAGCACAGACACACAGAGTAACACTTGTTTCCATGTTGGACTGGATTTGATCAGCAGGGCAAATGGCAGCCATAAATATCTGTCAATATTGTAGTGTATCCGCCTCATTAGTATGACATCAGAACAAGCACTTACAAAATTTAATGAAACGACGGCTCCAGTGATTCAGAAATCGGAAGTACGGATTTCTGAGAACAGCTTTTTCTAGCAAAAATTCTTGCCCTCCTCCCCTGACATTCCTGCAGATAATGCTAAATAGTCTCAGGAAGCAGTAAATTTCTACTTACTAAGACTATTTAGTAATACCTACAATATATTATCACTAAGGCATTGGCTGAGAGTTCAGGCTTTTTTCCTTTTCCGGTATTGCATACTGGACGGTGATTTCAATACCTTTAAATGCATTTCTGAACTACTAAAAGTAGTTCAGAAATTTGGAAGAATACAATGTTCATGGACACCAGATGACAGATGAAAAGTGATTAATATAGCTCACCCTCTCTTTCAGTCAGGTGATCTAAAAACAAAATCCAACACCAGACCCTGTGCAATTTGAGTTCTGCTTGGGAAAATGCACATATTTTTGGAGGACAAAAGGGCATGTGTTTAATCTTTTACCTAATGGCCACAACCAGCCAGTGTTATTCACAAAAACTGCCAGTCATATTTTATTATTTTTTCTATTTTATGTCTTAAAAACATAGGTTATGCCACCTCAATGGAATGAGCTGGACTATGTTTTCAAGACAAAAAATAAATACCACAGTAAAAAAGTTAATAATTAATTAACAGTTGATTTTAATCATACTCTGTGACCTCTAGAAGCAATAAGGAAATTTGTTTTCATTATTAGTGCCGCAAGTCATATCTTTATACAGTTGCACCCACTTAATTGAATATCTCTTAGCTGAATAACCCTGTTAACTGAATATAATTTCCAAACACAAAACCATTTACCATACCTTCAGTACAAATTTGACCTATTAATTGAATATAGTTTATAGAGCAAACTCCTGTTAATTGGATTAAAAATCTTGCAACCTGTTGAGAAATTACCTTGACTCTCCCCAGTTTTCCTTTGTTTATAGACCTATTTGGCCTCAGTACATCCAATATGTGCATTTAATCAATTATATCTTGTTTGACAGAGCTCATAGAGCTCTGTCAAACAAGATATAATAAAATAAATGCTAAGTTTATCTCTAGAATACAGGAAAGTGACACAATCCCTGTTAATTGAATACTCCTGTTGATTGAATAATTTTCATTGAAAAAGTGGTTATTCATTTAACAGGGTTCACTGTATTAATGCTTTCTTGCATCAATTACAATGTATTGGGATATTATTTTGCCCTGATACTCATTATGAGGCTCCTTGGCCTATGGAGAGTGTGTGATGGACATGCATCTCATTTACAAACCTACTTTAAAATGAGGAATTTGGTGCACTTCAGTTGGCGACTTTGTGATTTCTATATGCATTAGGACAGATAAACTTAAAAGTGTTGAAAGAGACAATAAGCTGTTTAATTTAAATAAGAGATCAGTGGCATGGGAAACAGGTGGATGTTGCAATTTTTTATTCAATTAAGGTAGATAAGCCAAAATCTCAACATCAGGTTGTTTAACTAGAGGCTCTAAATAGCCTGTAATCGCTCACCTGGAACTACATATAAAAATGTGATTTCCCATCTAGGCTTTCCATGGTAACTATGAGCTGCAATTGTGGCCATGTTAGCAACATTACATCAACATAACATGAGGATCATTGGTAGAAGGTGTCCCAGTCATCAATCATGTGAAGTTTCAAAACATTTGACTTTGTAGTTTCAAAGGGGAAGATTTTTGCAAAATCTATCACTCAGGATCACAGAATGTCTCTGGTGGCCATATTTTCCAACCAATGGGAACAAAAAGAGGATAGTTTGTAGAGGGCCTCCTATAGACCATTCCTGCAAAGTTTGATTCACGTCGGCTCAGTAGTTCCAGAGAATAAGATGAAAATGTGATTTCCCATAGGGTTTCTATAGTAACTATAAGCTGCAATTGCAGCCATGTTTGCAACACGATCAACATTAAATGAGGATCGTTGGTAGAGGGTGTCCCAGTCATCAACCATGCAAAGTTTCAAAACATTTGACCCTATGGTTTCAGGAGAAGATTTTTCAAAATCCACAAATCAGAATCAACTAGAACTATCACTGAAGGTGATTAATACCCCAGCTTTGGGTTTTTAGAGGAATGCACTTCTGATCATGTAGGCGAAGGCCATAAGGAAATGTATACATAAAGATCATTTTTTGTTGTTGAAATTTGTATTTGCATGTGGCCTTCCACAGAACAGCACTGAATACTTAAAGAGCCCACACATATATGGTTTACATTTGGAAAAACACATTTACAATGTGCAACATGTATTCAAAATCGGTTCATTAATGTAGGAGTTGCACACACAAGAATCCCATTTGAAAACCCATAATAAATCCAAGTTAAAGGGAGATAACCTGGTTAAAATTGTCGCAGATCAAAAATTTGTGAATATGCGTATGTTCACTTAGTTGTGATAATGTTTGAAAGGTTTCGTCAAAATTGATTGATAAATGTAGGAGGAGTTGCACGTACAAGAATTTCATGCAGAAACCCATAATAAATCTAAGTTAAAGGGAGATAACCTAGTTAAAATAGCCACAGCTCAAAAATTTTGGAATATGCGCATGTTCACTTAGTAGTGATGATGTCTGTAAACTTTCGTCCAAATTGATTGATAAATGTAGGAGGAGTTGTGCACACAAGAATTTCATGCAGAAACCCATATTAAATCAAAGTTCAAGAGAGATAACCTGGTTAAAATTGTCACATATCAAAAAGTTTGGAATATGCACATGTTCACTTAGTAGAGATGATGTTTGAAAGGTTTCATCAAAATCGGTTCATTAATGTAGGAGGAGTTGCGCACACAAGAATTTGTTCGAACGGAAAGACATAATAAATCTAAGTCAAAGGGAGATAACCTGGTTAAAATTGTCGCAGATCAAAAATCTTGGAATATGCGCATGTTCACTTAGTAGTGATGATGTCTGAAAAGTTTTGTCCAAATTGATTGATAAATGTAGGAGGAGTTGCACGCACAAGAATTTCATGTAGAAACCCATAATAAATCTAAGTTAAAGGGAGATAACCTAGTTAAAATTGCCACAGCTCAAAAATTTTGGAATATGCGCATGTTCACTTCGTAGTGATGATGTTTGTAAACTTTCGTCCAAATTGATTGATAAATGTAGAAGGAGTTGCGCACACAAGAATTTCATGCAGAAACCCATATTAAATCAAAGTTCAAGAGAGATAACCTGATTAAAATTGTCGCAGATCAAAAAGTCCCGAAACTGTACCCTATGATAAAACCGATGGCAATTTGTTTTTACCAATTCTTTCTGTTGGTCCTAAGGAAGCTTCACACCAAATAAAAATTCTCGGTGCCGTGCAGTTTTGGAGATATGGGTGTTTTAATTTTTTTCTATTTTTAGCTCCTGCGGTTCCCATGGGGCTACGGGAAAAAAAAAATCAGCATAAGTATAGCCCATAGCCCAAGTATATAACAGGTGGTCGTTGCAATTTTTTATTCAATTAAGGTAGATAAGCCAAAATCTCAACATCAGGTTGTTTAACTAGAGGCTCTAAATAGCCTGTAATCGCTCACCTGGAACTACATATAAAAATGTGATTTCCCATCTAGGCTTTCCATGGTAACTATGAGCTGCAATTGTGGCCATGTTAGCAACATTACATCAACATAACATGAGGATCATTGGTAGAAGGTGTCCCAGTCATCAATCATGTGAAGTTTCAAAACATTTGACTTTGTAGTTTCAAAGGGGAAGATTTTTGCAAAATCTATCACTCAGGATCACAGAATGTCTCTGGTGGCCATATTTTCCAACCAATGGGAACAAAAAGTGGATAGTTTGTAGAGGGCCTCCTATAGACCATTCCTGCAAAGTTTGATTCACGTCGGCTCAGTAGTTCCAGAGAATAAGATGAAAATGTGATTTCCCATAGGGTTTCTATAGTAACTATAAGCTGCAATTGCAGCCATGTTTGCAACACGATCAACATTAAATGAGGATCGTTGGTAGAGGGTGTCCCAATCATCAACCATGCAAAGTTTCAAAACATTTGACCCTATGGTTTCAGGAGAAGATTTTTCAAAATCCACAAATCAGAATCAACTAGAACTATCACTGAAGGTGATTAATACCCCCGCTTTGGGTTTTTAGAGGAATGCACTTCTGATCATGTAGGCGAAGGCCATAAGGAAATGTATACATAAAGATCATTTTTTGTTGTTGAAATTTGTATTTGCATGTGGCCTTCCACAGAACAGCACTGAATACTTAAAGAGCCCACACATATATGGTTTACATTTGGAAAAACACATTTACAATGTGCAACATGTATTCAAAATCGGTTCATTAATGTAGGAGGAGTTGCACACACAAGAATCCCATTTGAAAACCCATAATAAATCCAAGTTAAAGGGAGATAACCTGGTTAAAATTGTGATAATGTTTGAAAGGTTTCGTGGCCATATTTTGGAATATGCACATGTTCACTTAGTAGAGATGATGTTTGAAAGGTTTCATCAAAATCAGTTCATTAATGTAGGAGGAGTTGCGCACACAAGAATTTGTTCGAACGGAAAGACATAATAAATCTAAGTCAAAGGGAGATAACCTGGTTAAAATTGGCGCAGATCAAAAATCTTGGAATATGCGCATGTTCACTTAGTAGTGATGATGTCTGAAAAGTTTTGTCCAAATTGATTGATAAATGTAGGAGGAGTTGCATGCACAAGAATTTCATGTAGAAACCCATAATAAATTTAAGTTAAAGAGAGATAACCTACTTAAAATTGCCACAGCTCAAAAATTTTGGAATATGCGCATGTTCACTTAGTAGTGATGATGTCTGTAAACTTTCGTCCAAATTGATTGATAAATGTAGGAGGAGTTGTGCACACAAGAATTTCATGCAGAAACCCATATTAAATCAAAGTTCAAGAAAGATAACCTGGTTAAAATTGTCACATATCAAAAAGTTTGGAATATGCACATGTTCACTTAGTAGAGATGATGTTTGAAAGGTTTCATCAAAATCGGTTCATTAATGTAGGAGGAGTTGCGCACACAAGAATTTGTTCGAACGAAAAGACATAATAAATCTAAGTCAAAGGGAGATAACCTGGTTAAAATTGTCGCAGATCAAAAACCTTGGAATATGCGCATGTTCACTTAGTAGTAATGATGTCTGAAAAGTTTTGTCCAAATTGATTGATAAATGTAGGAGGAGTTGCGCACACAAGAATTTCATGTAGAAACCCATATTAAATCAAAGTTCAAGAGAGATAACCTGGTTAAAATTGTCGCAGATTAAAAAGTTTGGAATATGCACATGTTCACTTAGTAGAGATGATGTTTGAAAGGTTTCATCAAAATCGGTTCATTAATAATGTAGAAGGAGTTGCGCACACAAGAATTTGTTCGGATGGAAAGACACAATAAATCTAAGTCAAAGGGAGATAACCTGGTTAAAATTGTCGCAGATCAAAAATCTTGGAATATGTGCATGTTCACTTAGTAGTGATGATGTCTGAAAAGTTTTGTCCAAATTGATTGATAAATGTAGGAGGAGTTGCGCACACAAGAATTTCATGTCTGGAAAGACGTACGGATGGACGGACGGACGGACGGACGTACGGACGTACAGGGCGATTCCTATATAGCCCCCACTTCTTCGAAGCGGGGGTATAAAAAATACTTCTGGCAGCCATGTTTTTCGATGCATGGTAACAAAAATGAGGAGCATTTGTTGAAAACCTCCCACAGACTATAACATTATCCGTAAACAACAGGAATGAGAATGGCAAGCAACAAAATTTGCTGAAATTTGTGAAAATGCTCGTCAAAATAAATTTGTGAAAATCAGGGTGTTTTTTTTTTTTTAAATCTAAGAACACAGGGTGAACCTGTTGGTTTAGAAATACTTCATTTCTTTAAAATTTCAGCATTTGAGGCATGAATTCACCGAAATCAGCAAATTTGCTGAAAAATCCCATCCCTGTAAACAAATAAAGCAGCCGGAAAAAATTGCGTTTCTTTTATTTTAATTTATTATCCCAAACTGATTTTTCTCTGGATCAGGTCTTTTCAATCACTCTTTATCATTAATCCTTAATCACTGATGATAAAAGAACATGAGACCTATGGAAATATAAATTTTACACCTAATTGTTGTTAAGTAACTCATTTCCTAATTGAAATCATAAAATGGGAGCTTTGTATATTGACAGGACTGTTTTAAAAGCTTATTCACACATTCTACTGTCCAAAAAATGCACAATTGGTGATTGCCAACATTACTGATTGCTACCTGAAAAATTGCCGCAAATAGAGAAAATCTTCTCTGTTCAGGCAGGATGAGTTTATATAATTTTATACTGCTCCCAGTATGTTGACATCGAGAAGGATACGATCATCAACCATATTTATTGGCGCTTTAAGCCACATATGTGGCCATCGCCACAATATAGCCCACGCTGCTGATGTAGCCTTCAGCATCAATAAATAATAATCATATTTGTTCCATAAATAATAATAATAATAGGTAAGATTTATATAGCACACACAATATTAAAAAAGTTCCAAGGTGCTGAAGACCATGTTCCTTTGAAAAAAAGTACTCTGCTAAGACCATTGTTCCTTTGAAAAAAAAGTACTCTGAAGTTCTGTCGGTGGCCAATGTCACCTTTGTTCAATGAAGGTTAAACAGAGTTAACATTATTAGTTATGAAGGAATGTTGTATTAAAAACGTTAATGCATAATTATTTTAACCACCACGGCTGCCTGTGTGAGTTTGTGTGAGAGGGGGTGAAAAATAGGAATGAAAGTGTCAATGACACTGTAGCTCAACTTGACAAGACATGTACATGTATAGTATGTGACACAGCAATGGCAAACATCTAGGTAATGACCTGATAACAAAGGTACATATAAAGTATTGTAACGGCCTGTACATAAATACTGACCGTAGCCTGTAACAAATGTATAGGTAAAGTATTGTAAAGGTGGGTGACAGTCAGATGCTAAACTAGAAAAGAAATCTTTTGAGTCCCAGAGTGGGTCTGACTGAACCCCAAAATATTTGTTCTCATAGCACAGTGATAACAAAGGCACCCCAAAACACACTCATTCCTGTCCCAAGGTGAAAACAAAGGTACCCAAAAAGTTTCGTGAAGATCAGTTCATAAATACGAGCTGTATAGAAGTTGTGACAAAAAACTGATTGGACCTAATTTCGGTACAAAATGGCCACTGGCAGCCATCTTGAATTTTGGACCGCACTCAGAAACACTCGTTCTTGTCCCAAGGTGATAGCAGAGGTACCCAAGAAGTTTCGTGAAGATCGGTTGATAAATACAGCCTCTAGCCCGAGCCGTATTGACATGTGTACTTACTGTGTGTAAGTAGCACTGAAAAAATCAAAGTTCATCTAAATTGCATAATTTCTGCACGAGAAAAAAACCCGTATTATATGTGATGTATCCCATGGTACTAAACATTCACACAAAAAATTATTCAAATCAGAGCTTTCATGTGTAAGTTCTGCGCAAAAATCTGATTGCACCTAATTTTGAACAAAATGGCTGCCAGCGGCCATCATGAATTTCGGACCGCACCCAAAAACACTCGTTCTCGTCCCACGGTGATACCAAAGGTACCCAAGAAGTTTCGTAAAGATCAGTTCATAAATGCGGCCTCTAGCCGAGCCATCTTGGCATTCGCACTGACAGTGCTGAAAGTAATACTAAATACATCAAAGTTAGTCGAATTTGCATAATTTACGTACGAGAAAAAAACCCGTATTATATGTGATGTATCCCATGGTACTAAACATTCATACAAAAAATTATTCAAATCAGTGCTTTCATATGGAAGTTCTGTGCAAAAAACAGATTTCTGCATCGTCGGTACAAAATGGCAGCTGGCAGCCATCTTGAATTTTGGACCGGATCCAAAAACACTCGTTCTCGTCCCACGGTCATATCAAAGGTACCCAAGAAGTTTCGTAAAGATCGGTTCATAAATACGGCCTCTAGCCTGAGCCATACTGAATTGTTGACGAACAGAAGGACAGATGGACGCCAAAGTTGAGCTAAAAATGGGAAAAATATATCTGGACAAATTTGTCCCCTCCCCTCCCTCACGCATTTTAGTCACTGCATGGTTTGGTGAACATGCTGTGTTAACAATTTATAAGGCTGGGCCTACCCTTCACAACACTTTTTCTGGGACCTGCATTCCTACTCTCCCACTTGTGGTCAGTTAAATTTGACCTCTAATTCACAGTATGGCATCTTTAAATTTCTCTCAAATACTGGCAATAGCAATAGAATTTTAACTCTTGGGCTTGACATACATGTATTTTATTTTCTTTTCGTTTAGAAAGATGTCCATGAAACCTTTCAAACAATTGTCAATGTTTAATGGAGTGTTACAAAAGCAGTTAAAACTGAAAATTGTCTTGCATGAGTATGTAGACAATTTTCAGTTTCCTCTGCTTTTTGACGAATGAATTGATAGAAGGGGAAAACAGATGAATGAACATCATCTCGTCCTCTGAGTATCTGCATTCTAATATTTAATTGCCACCTTATGTCTGTAGGAGGTGCGACTCTTTTAATGTTGATTGCCTGTTACAACTACTGAATATCAATCAGCCACCGCACGTTATAATTCTGCAGAAATCTCAATACACTACCGTGCATTAGATGTGATTCTCTGGTGATTTGCTGCGCTAACCTAATGTGCTATTGTTTCAAATTAGTGCAGAATACAGGACAGGACTTGTAGTTTAACTGTACTGTGAGGGCATATAAATGTCTGCTGTTTTGAGAAAACAGCACTCTGTGGCCAGTGGCAAGTTTCTGTTATAGTTCAGCAGGTCTTTATACATTTAAAGTTTCTGGTGTCTCGTGACAGTATTCCCTCAAAATTCATGTACTAATATTTTACGGGTGCAATTTACTCCCGTCTCTGATTTTACAGGAGCTTAACATGGGACCCACCAATTGTGATCATTTCCAGCACTGGGAAACACACAAGTGGTTCTATTTTTGTCTGAGTGGTTAATTTTGCATGTGCACCTGAGTTTATTACGTATTCGCTGTCAACTGACAAAAACAATGTCACTTTCATTTCATTGAGGATTTGCAATCTGACATATGATGTGACTTCAATCAGTGTGCAGAATTGTGAACTGTTAAACTTTAGCCCTCTTTAGACTTAGGCATGTGGCTGTAAGCAAGCACCTCAAATTAGAGGCATGCAACTATAATAACTTATTTGAAAAGAAGAGATGTGAACCCAAAAAACACTATCTTTATTGTTGTTTCCAGAGGTCAGAGAGAACCATTAAAATTGACTTTTGGAAATTATTATGTGTGTTGCCGATGATAAGTTGACTTCTTGATTAACCCTTTACCTAACATGAAAGAAGACGATACCTGCAAAAAAAAATCTTCAATAACTAATTTTTTTCATTTTTTGTCTCAATGAAAGTGTCAGTGATACTGTAGCTCAACTTGCTTAAGACATGTACATGTATAGTATGTGACACAGCAATGACAAATATCTAGGTAATGACCTGATAACAAAGGTACATGTAAAGTATTGTAATGGTCTGTACATAAATGCTGACTGTAGCCTGTAACAAATATATAGGTAAAGTATTGTAAAAGTGGGGTGACAGTTAGATGCTAAACTAGAAAAGAAATCTTTGAGTCCCAGAGTGGGTCTGACTGAACCCCAAAATATTTGTTCTCATAGCACAGTGATAACTAAGGCACCCCAAATCACTTGTTTCTGTCACAAGGTGATAACAAAGTTACCCCAAGAAGTTTCGTGAAGATAGGGTCATAAATACAGACTCTAGCCAGAGTCGTATTGACATGTGCACTTACTGTGTATAAGTAGCACTGAACAAATCAAAGTTCATCTAATTTGCATAATTTCTGCACGAGAAAAAAACCTGTATTATATGTGATGTATTCCATGTTACTAAACATTCCTACAAAAATTTCTTCAAATCAGAACTTTCATACAGAAGTTCTGTACAAAAAACTGATTGCACTACTAATTTTGGTACAAAATGGCTGCTGGTGGCCATCTTGAATTTGGGACCGCACCCCAAAACACTCGTTCTCGTCCCACGGTGATAACAAAGGTACACAAGAAGTTTCATAAAGATCGGTTCATAAATACGGCCTCTAGCCTGAGCCTATAGAAGTTGTGTACAAAAAAACTGATTGGACCTAATTTTGGTACAAAATGGCCACTGGCAGCCATCTTGAATTTTGGACTGCACCCAGAAACACTCGTTCTTGTCCCAAGGTGATAACAAAGGTACCCAAGAAGTTTTGTGAAGATCGGTTCATAAATACAGCCTCTAGCCTGAGCCGTATTGACACGTGCACTTACTGTGTACAAGTGGCACTGAATAAATCAACGTTCATCTAATTTGCATAATTTCTGCTCGAGAAAAAAACCCGTATTATATGTGATGTATTCCATGTTACTAAACATTCATATAAAAATTTATTCAAATCAGAACTTTCATACAGAAGTTCTGTACAAAAAACTGATTGCCCTAATTTTGGTACAAAATGGCTGCCGGCCGCCATCTTGAATTTCAGACCGCACCCAAAAACACTCGTTCTCGTCTCAAGGTGATAGCAAAGGTACCCAAGAAGTTTCGTGAAGATTGGTTCATAAATGCAGCCTCCAGCCCTAGCCGTATTGACATGTGCACTTAGAGTGTATAAGAAGCACTGAATAAATCAAAGTTCATCTAATTTGCATAATTTCTGCACAAGAAAAAAACCTGTATTGCATGTGATGTATTCCATGTTACTAAACATTCAGACAAATATTTATTCAAATCAAAACTTTCATACAGAAGTTCTGTACAAAAAACTGATTGCACTAATTTTGGTACAAAATGGCTGCTGGCAGCCATCTTGAATTTTGGACTGCGCCCAAAAACACTCGTTCTCGTCCCACGGTGATAACAAAGGTAACCAAGAAGTTTTGTAAAGATCGGTTCATAAATACAGCCTCTAGCCTAGCCGTATAACAGTGGTGTACAAAAAACTGATTGGACCTAATTTCGGTACAAAATGGCCACTGGCAGCCATCTTCAATTTTGGACCGCACCCAGAAACACTCGTTCTCGTCCCAAGGTGATAACAAAGGTACCCAAGAAGTTTCGTGAAGATCGGTCCATAAATACAGACTCTAGCCTGAGCCGTATTGAAATGTGCACTTACAGTGTATACGTAGCACTGAATAAATCAAAGTTTATCTAATTTGCATAATTTCTGCATGAGAAAAAAACCCGTATTACATGTGATGTAATCCGTACTAAACATTCATACAATAACTTATTCAAATCAGAACATTCATACAGAAGTTCTGTACAAAAAATTGATTACACTAACTAAAGTACAAAATGGCTGCTGGTGGCCATCTTGAATTTCGGACTGCACCCAAAACCACTCGTTCTCGTCCCACGGTGATAACAAAGGTACTCAAGAAGTTTCGTAAAGATTGGTTCATAAATACGGCCTCTAGCCCGAGCCGTATCGGCATTTGCAGTTACAGTGCTGAAAGTAACACTAAATAGATCAAAGTTAGTCTAATTAGCATAATTAATGCACGAGAAAAAAAAACGTATTATATGTGATGTATCTCATGGGACTAAACATTCACGCAAAAAAATTATTCAAATCAGTGCTTTCATATGGAAGTTCTGCACAAAAATCTGATTACACCTAATTTTGTACAAAATGGCTGCCTGTGGCCATCTTGAATTTCGGACAGCACCCAAAAACACTCGTTCTCGTCCCACGGTGATAACAAAGGTATTCAAGTAGTTTTGTAAAGATTGGTTCATAAATACGGCCTCTAGCCCGAGCCATATTGAATTGTTGACGGACAGACGGACAACTGGCCATGACATAAGCTCAAATTTGACTTACGTCAAAGTTGAGCTAAAATAGTGCTGTGCGGTATACCAAATTTTTGATACGATTTCGGTATTATAGGGATACCGAAAACTGTACCGAAACCAAATCAAAATACCGCTTATTCCGGTATTTATATTTTTCTGCGAAACTGACAGAAAGTCAACTCATCAAGGTAGATCGTAAATCTAAAAGCCTGTGGGCCGCATATTTTGATCAAACTGATAAGAAAACACACAAATGTGAACTTTGTAAGCGACAGGTAGGCAGCAGACTCTGAAGAAATATGGCCCAGTTCCAGTGTTTCCAACATTCTGTCTGATTCAATATATTTTCTGGAAATTAGGCCATGGTTAATTAATTTTCGGTTTAGCATCATTTGCCTCATTTTGTTTTTTGCTTGAAATAATAATTTTCTTTATTATTGCCTCCTCAAATGGGTCACCTCATTCATAGGGCCAGGAGAATACACCATTTCATGATTCTTATTCATCCATTGAAATATCATATTGCCTCATTATTGCCCGATTGCTACAGCAATCTGTCAATAATGAGGCAATAATCTGGTGTTATTAGGCGTATAATGTTGACCAATGGTACATTTTGTTATACATGTAGATTGTTCTACATAACCCTGACCATTATAAGTTCCTCTATCTGAGGCAACCTACACACACAAGGAAGCAGTGTGTAAGTGCAAAATGATAAATATGCATCTTGTGGAAAGGGATATATTATGCCACTTCCCACAAGGATATAATTAATAATTAATAATAACCTCATTCCGCATTTTGTTCTGATAACCTGGAATAACGCTAAACTGAAAATAAAAGTGTCAATGACACTGTAGCTTAACTTGTCTGTGTGTTATGTTTGATGAGAAGGATAATGTTCAATGTTTAGGAAAGGATTATGAAATAAGACAAGAATTGTGATAATTGGGAATATGTTAATTTCTGTTCCCTGTATGTTATATTTTCAATAAAAATAATATGAAGTGTAGACTGTACTAAAGAATCGAGGGGTGGGTTAATGTTGCCCTCACAGTTAATGTACAGTTAAAACTAGAAGTCCTGTCACGTCTAGTGCAGAAAACGCTCGTTAGCTAATGCGCTATCTAGTGCAGAACAGTCAAGTAAATCTCGTTAAACATGCGATAACTTCTGCGCTATGTAATGAAGAACGTAGTGCGCTATTCCCGAGGTCATTAACATCGATCTCCGACACATATCATTAGGAAAAGAAATGTGTGGTAAGTGGACTCAGACATCAGTTGATATTATTTCGAATCAGGTTCGCCGGGTAAATTAGTCGTGACAATGAATGAAAAAACGCAGAAAAAAATGTCGAAATGACCAGTTTTCATTTTCACAAGAAGCCCAGACAGTGAAATCAAAGTCATTGCCAAATCGGATATAATCGTCTTTTAAATGATTTTATTCCATGCTATTGATGAACACGGGGACGAGACTTGTGTGAGATGTGTATGTACGAACAGCCCGGCACGTGATCATTTTGAAATAACCTAATAAAAATGTTTTGACAACAACATTTTATCAATTAATTAATATCTCTGACTCTGTTCGACTTAGAACATATGGATAAATTTGTTCGTAAAATCACCATAAAAAATCATCCAAATACCGTTAATACCGCTCAGTCTCCGTCTGAATTTCAACAAGTAATTCGCAACAAATTTTCAATATCAATTAAAACCTTCTCATTCCAATATAAGGCCTTGTTCATATCACTTGCTACACCAAATAATAACAAACACAGTGAGGCCGCGACTTGCTATTCAGTACGATGGGAATCACCCAGAGACTCCCCTAGCCGAATTGATCCACACCGTTTTGATCCGAACCCCGTCTCCACTATTTGACCCAAACCCATTTTCAGTGGCAAGGCCATAAAGGCTGGCGAACGATTTCACCCCGCCCGTCCCAGAGTCAAACCGTCCCCAGAATATTTAGACCGACACCTCCCCCCCCCCCCCCCCCACTCCCCAAGATTTTGAAATAATGACTGGGTGGTCAGAAGCTGGGTTTTTGAGGAGGTAGTTGTTCTTGTTTTGGCAAACGGCACGCTTGTTCATATTAGTCTAAGGACTAAATAAACAATAATTTTTCAATGTTGATTGAAAAACGCCCTTCCCCTTCCTGTGCAGACTGGTTAAAAATAGGTCATAAGCCAACACGACTTACTTGACCCCCCCCCCCCCCCCCCCACACACACACCCCCCGATCTTCAACTTTTCCGAACCGTCTTGTCCTTCTCACCGTAAGTGAAGTGTATCTTATAAAATTATCAGTAAACAATAGGGATGAGACAATTTAGCTAAATTGTAAGTACAATTTATTAAATTGTAGCTACAATTTAATAACTAAAAACAATGTGAAGCTAATAGGCTTCCGTAGATGAGAACGCTAAGCAACAAAATTCGCTGAAATTTGCAAAAATTCCGTTTTCAAAATAAATTTGTAAAAATCAGGGATTTTTTTTTAAATATAAGAACACAGGGTGAACCTGTTGATTTTGAAATATTTAATTTCTAAAAATTTCAGCGTTTGGGACAGGAATTTCAATCCCTTTAAACAAATAAAACAGCCGGAAAAAATGAGTTTTTTTATTTTAATTTTTTATCCCAAACGGATTTTTCTCCGGATCAGTTCTTTTCAATCATTCTTCATCATTATTCTTTAATCACTGATGATAAAATAACATAAATATAAATTTGACACCTAATTGTTATTAAGTAACCCATTTCCAAATTGAAGTCATAAAACGGGAGCTTAGTATATTGACAGGAGTGTTTTCAAAGCTTATTCACACCTTCTGTTGTTCAAAAAACGCACAGATGGTAATTGCCAACATTACTGATTGCTACCTGAAAAACTGCCGCAGAAAATCCTCCCTGTTCAGTCCACAATATAGCGCAATCCTCTAATGTAGCCTTCAGCACCAATAAATAATAATCATATTTGTTCCATAAATGTGGAGCAAGAAAGTTGAATAATCAAAAGAACTGGTGACATTTTATGAAAATTAAAACTAACAACTTTCAAGTGTGCAGAGTAAAAACTTCACCGTGCACATGGTTTAATGGCAGTTCATTGTAAACTAACTGTACGCCTATATTAGAGATATGATAGGGTCTTGTGTGGGATGGGTCTATACAATTCCCCTCCCCCACCCAGTGTTTGGAATATCGGACTGAAGTCCTGCAAATTTCAACTCAAGGAAACACCACTTGGCACTTGTACTCATCTACTCGCCAGATGACCTGAGTTATTCTTCTCCTTATAATTGGGGTGTCTGCAAATCACTCCAGGGGTGGAATA
This sequence comes from Pictodentalium vernedei, assembly GCA_031216915.1. Lineage (NCBI taxonomy): Eukaryota > Metazoa > Mollusca > Scaphopoda > Dentaliida > Dentaliidae > Pictodentalium > Pictodentalium vernedei. The sequence goes on from CM062292.1 coordinate 275,161,001, forward strand.
TCCACCCGAATGATATTCTCAGTTTCTGTGACAAAGCAAACACAAGGAACTCACAGTATGGTTCTGTTGATTGGGGTTTTTTTATACTGGTTCGAAGCTCACTTGAAGTTGAGAATGTTTCTTTCACATAACACAATCCAGAATGCGTGGAAATTCCACTTTGTTGGTGTTTCAGTACAAAAGCATATACCATGTACCGTGGATGGGTTTCAGACACGTCACAGAATATCCACAATCAGAAGTACAGTCGTTAACGGTGTACGAGAAATTCACAAGAACGATGGGTCGAGTCACCTGTGG